>JARFJB010000049.1:252500-267491 GCA_036346205.1 Vesta saturnalis
ATGCGTATCATGCATTTGTTGCATATCGCTGATTTTTGTACGAAATACCCGGTATATACGGTATTACCATTGCGTATTTAGGTTCTTCTTTTCACGTTACCTTTTCACCACAAAAGTGTGAAGTTAGGCGTAGCAAGATGCTTGTAATATAGAGCTGAAACAATATTCTTAAGAAGAAGAAAATCAAGGAAAGGGAAACCGAAAAAGAACATAAATACACAGCGGTAATATCATATGGACCAGGCACCTTAGACAAATACAAGATACGCACTGCCTTATACTAATCAAGAATGCTCAGAGGAATACACTCCACAACCAAGCCACACAGTGAACACCCGCATTACAAAAATTGCATATCAAATCTACCACGCAAATGCGGCATATCCTACATAGGAGAGAGCAATAGACTATTCAGGGTTAGCACACGGGAACATAAGAATAACATCCGCTAAGCGAAACAGAAAGATTCAGGATCGCCGAAAATATCTGAAACGAAGATATGCCATAATGGCAAATGATGATACCACTGGCAGAACATCTGATAAGCCAGACTAGTTTATAAATAAAACCCATGTAGGTGCCAATAATGTGCGAAGAGCAATATAGAGGTTGTTTCTAAATTATGGTGCCAAATTGATATGGGTGGTAGATTACGTCATTTTAGGCGGAAATTCTATATAAATATGTGTCTAAAAATGCATAATTAAAACAACAATTGATGAGTACATTATTTTTAGTTGCTATGGTAACCAAATAACAGGGGTGGCCTAGAAATATTTCTAGTAGGTTTTTTTGTGTGGAAAAAATGCATATTTTATTATTTTTTCTTAAAGTTTGTTTAATAATACATATCAAAAAGTACTACAGTTTAAAATCGTCAATATACACCGTTCTCAAGAGATATGATTTAGTATGAGATACTGCCACTGCACATCTACCGTTTCGGATACCAACCTTAACATCTTCTTTAATTGTTTTCTACATTCAACCGTAGGTTAATTAATATTATTAAGTTAAATGTCAAATAAACAACATTATTTAATCGTAATAACAAGAAACTAGTAACAACAATTTTAACAAATGTCACTGTAGAAATTGTTCAAAATATCTTCCACAAACACAAGCTCTGACTCTTTTGACGAAGTTAAATTGTACTTTCTGTGTACTCTCATTTTGTTTTAACTCCGCAAACATAATCTCGATTCTTTGTGTTAAAAAATTTTCACTACTGATTGGCCTACTGTGCCTTTTTATTAAACAAATTTTAAGAAAAAATAATAAAATACGCATATTGTCCACACAAAAAAAAACCTACTGAAAAAATTTTTAGACCACAACTGTTATTTGCTTACCATAGCAACTAAAAAGTAATGTACTCATCAATTGTTAGATCTGACGGACATACCTTGTGCACCAACTTTAAATAAAATGGCAAAGGCCCTTTGGAAGAAACTAACAGAAGTATGTTTTTCCAAACTATCCTAAAACGCTTCGTATCTTTTTAATTAAGCATTTTAAGGTATATGTTTATATAAAATTTCCGACCTAAAAAGAAGTAATCTAGCTCCCATATCAATTTGGCACCATAATTTAGAATTACCCTGTATACACAGGGTGAGTTATTTTTCCATTTTAAGCATTGGCATCTCGGAAACTAAAAGAGATAGAGATTCGGAAATGGAGAGAGAGTTGCAGTTTTATGAACGTAAATTAACGACACATACAGCTGTTGGAAAAAGTTCATGGCAGTAGAACACCGACACCCTCCCCTCCACTTGTATACACACCCACATGGTGGTCGAATTTTTGTTGCGAAATTTGAATTTCTAGTGGTATATTTCTTCTATATTTCTAAGACTAATTATGGTTTGTTTGTGGCGCCATCTATTGGTGTATTTTTAAAGTAGCGAGAGTTTTCTATAATAGAAGTTGATCATGCACGCCTCTCTCTTTCTCTCTCTCGTTTATCTGGTTGTCTCTCCCGGCTCTTTCTCAAACAAACAAATCAATTAGTCAAATCAAATCAAATTAATTAAGCATATCAATCTCAAACAAATCATGCTCGATCAAATCCAAAATGAATCAATCAATAAGATCAATCTCGATCAACCTCAATCAATCAATCAACTAAATCAATCTCAATAAAACCAGATCATGACTTACAGTTTGCGAAAACCGACTTATAGTTCAAAAATACTGGTTTAATTAATTACAGATTACTGGATTGCTGAAAATCAGCCACAGTTCAAAATACCAAATTGCTATAACAGAAATAAAAAGACAAAAGGTTTTAATGGTTTATTATTATATGCGAATCAATAACTACAAAGCTTAAAACCCACAAATACATACACGCATACTGTTATTAATTACAAATTGGCGTAACACTCACACCTTTATCTAATTAACCAAACAAATGAGTTAAGATCGAGTCTGTAGAATAACAGTTGACGGTATTCCAGAGTTTGTTTATGGCGTCATCCTCCTCCTATAAGGATAATAACACATTAAAATCTTTATTGGTATTTTTGTAAACAATATCAAGTAAAATATATATTAAAAATAATACGCATACCTTCAGGTGTGTTTTTTCTTTCGGTTGTTATAATAACAATAATAACTGCAACTCGTATTTACCTTTCCCTTTCGCTGAATCGTTAGAGCGACCTTACATATACGAATTTATATAAAACGATGTTTATTATTTACAACATACATTTAAAATGATACTTTTTATGTAATTCAACTATTATTATTAAACAGTTATACCATTTTATTAATGTGAATTGGAAACTAGCAATCAGCCATTGATATCGTGTTAATTAATGTGTTTACAAATATTTTTAAATTTTGCTGCTACAAAATTTAAATTAAATATTAGGTTAAATAATAATAATGTTTCCTCTGATGCAATGGCGCTTATTATATAGACAGATTCTCTATCTAAGCGGTCAGCACCTATACATTCGAAAAAGTTATGCCTGATTTATTTGCACGTTCAATTACACACAGATGTACTTCACGCTATATTGGATTTTACCAGCTGGGATTTAATAGCCATGCTAATTAAACACATTTAAATCTTCAAATCTGAAATAAGAGTGACGTAATTTAGCTTATTTGAAATTTCACATGGAGTATCATTATCATCAAGACTTGAGATACATTTTACCTCATTCATCTCATCGTTTTCATCTTGAACGATTATATTGTAATAGTTTATTGACAAACTGTAAAACATCTAATATCCCTGATGCTGGTTAATAATAATAATGCTCATTTGATAATGGTTCACTTTAAATACATGCAAATGATAATATACAGCCTTTATCGGTCACTATTATTATTACATAAATGTGATACTATTCTTAAATTAGCTGTTTTCAGCACGACCCTCGAAATACTAGAAAAACCTTCTTCGTCGTTCACAGAAGCTGTACCATATTCATCTTCTTGAATTTATACTTACCCGATTTGGAGCCAGTAGTATGTTTCCTATTTTATCTTAAGATATCTTCTATTGTTACTAACTTAGCGAACCACTAATATTAGCACATATATAAATTACAAGGTATCTTAAATGACACTTGCCGTGGCCCCCATGGCTGGGAATAGTATTTTAATAAGGGTGCCCTAATTCTATCTCATAAGGTAAGTATAGGAACATGTGTTAGTGTCTGCGCCCCTTGTCGTGGCCCCCTTAACGGTAACTAGTATTCCAATAAAGGGCCCTAATGCTAACTTATAACACAAGTATGGGAACCTGTGTTAGGGTCTGCGCCCTCCTATCGTAGCCCCCTTGTTGCGAGATTTGAATTTGTGTCGTTATCTATTTGTGTATGGACTAATGAATATTTTCTGTAATAAAGGTAATATATTTCTAAGACTAATTAGGGTTTGTATGTGGCGCCGTCTAGTGGTGTATTTTTAAAGTAGCGAGTGCTTTCTCTCTCTTCCTTCTCACGTCTCTTTTCTCTCTCTTCTTTCCTCTCTTCTCTTCTCTCTCTCTCTTCTCTTCTCTCTTCTCTTCTCCATCTCATGTTTTCCTCTCTTTCTCTCTCTCTCTCTCTCTCTCTCTCTCTCTCTCTCTCTCTCTCTCTCTCTCTCTCTCTCTCTCTCTCTCTCTCTCTCTCTCTCTCTCTCTCTCTCTCTCTCTCTCTCTCTCTCTCTCTCTCTCTCTCTCTCTCTCTCTCTCTCTCTCTCTTCTCTCTCTCTCTCTCTCTCTCTCTCTCTCTCTCTCTCTCTCTCTCTCTCTCTCTCTCTCTCTCTCTCTCTCTCTCTCTCTCTCTCTCTCTCTCTCTCTCTCTCTCTCTCTCTCTCTCTCTCTCTCTCTCTCTCTCTCTCTCTCTCTCTCTCTCTCTCTCTCTCTCTCTCTCTCTCTCTCTCTCTCTCTCTCTCTCTCTCTCTCTCTCTCTCTCTCTCTCTCTCTCTCTCTCTCTCTCTCTCTCTCTCTCTCTCTCTCTCTCTCTCTCTCTCTCTCTCTCTCTCTCTCTCTCTCTCTCTCTCTCTCTCTCTCTCTCTCTCTCTCTCTCTCTCTCTCTCTCTCTCTCTCTCTCTCTCTCTCTCTCTCTCTCTCTCTCTCTCTCTCTCTCTCTCTCTCTCTCTCTCTCTCTCTCTCTCTCTCTCTCTCTCTCTCTCTCTCTCTCTCTCTCTCTCTCTCTCTCTCTCTCTCTCTCTCTCTCTCTCTCTCTCTCTCTCTCTCTCTCTCTCTCTCTCTCTCTCTCTCTCTCTCTCTCTCTCTCTCTCTCTCTCTCTCTCTCTCTCTCTCTCTCTCTCTCTCTCTCTCTCTCTCTCTCTCTCTCTCTCTCTCTCTCTCTCTCTCTCTCTCTCTCTCTCTCTCTCTCTCTCTCTCTCTCTCTCTCTCTCTCTCTTTCTCTCTCTCTCTCTCTCTCTCTCTCTTTCTTTTCTCTCTCTCTTCTCTCTCTCTCTCTCTCTCTCTTCTCTCTCTCTCTTCTCTCTTATGTGCAAAAAGACAGTCTACACTTTGTAATTTTCTAACCGTCCTTTCATTATCTGAGCATACAATTTTTACAGAATGTAAATATTGACCTAATAACTAAACCGTGCGTTTATTATTAATCTAACCTAATATTGTACGTGTACTGACCTAACCTAACACGTACGCATTTATGCAGTGTACGCTCCTTGTTTCTGTATTCACGCTCTAATATCTTCAATGTATATAAATCTAAGTTTTTGGCAATTTCTGCTAAGACGTTGATTTGTTTCGGTATCAAACTTAAAGATTACCGATCCTATCCGAACATTGACGAGTGCGTCCGCACACAAGACCCAACGCCGGCAACCTCCTCGTTTCTCGCTGTTCGCTCTTTAAAAATGTAACCACCATCGAGTGAGCATTATTATAATGTATTCTCCAACATCAGCGGGCCTTAGGGATTTTACTGACTTGTTAATAAACCGTTACAACATAACCGTTCAAGATGATGATAATGAAAACGATGAAGTTGATAAGCTGAATCTATCGCAAATCCAAAATGATAGTAATGATTTACACAAGAAAAGCGATGAGGTAGAGGAGAAGGACGCACCTCTAAACCATGATGATGATAGCGGCTAATCACGTCGAGGAAGAAGAAGACCGATAAAAATGTGATTAAGTAAATGATGCATTGTTTTTTATAATATATTTTCAAACTCTAAGTTTTCCTTCATTTTTTTATTAATGATCTTGTTTTCCTAACGGACGTTGGAACCTGCAATAACAACAGTTCATGCAAAAGGACGGTTAGGCTGTTTTTTTGCACACCGTAAGTTAAATCAGACTGTTATTATTATTTTTTTTAATTAGGAGCTGGTTTTGTATGATTAAGTTAAATTAATTTGGCATTTTTGAATTGTGGTTGGTTTTAGCAAACTGTAAGTTAGTCCAATCAGTATTTTTGAACTGTAAGCTGGTTTTCGCCAGCTATAAGTTATGATTTGATTGATTGAGATTGATTTGGTTGATTGATTGATTGATTGTTTGATTGATTGATTAATTGATTGATTGATTGATTGATTGTTTTGTTTCGATCCAGTGTGATTTGTTTGAGATTGATCTGCTTAATTGATTTGATTAATTTGATATCATTAATTGATTTGTTTGTTTGAGAAAGAGGCTCGCTACGTTAAAAATACACCACTAGATGGCGCCATAAACCAACCCTAATTAGTCTTAGAAATATACCACTAGATGGCGCCACCTTTATTACAGAAAATATTCATTAGTCCATACATTAGTAGATAGCGACACAAATTCAAATTTCGCAACAAGGGGGCCACGACAGGAGTGCGCAGACCCCAACACCGGTTCCTATACTTGTCTTATAAGTTAGCATTAGGGCCCTTTATTAGAATACTATTTATCGTTAAGGGGGCCACGACAAGGGGCGCAGACACTAACACGTGTTCCTATACTTGCCTTATGAGATAGAATTAGGGCCCCCTTATTAGAATACTATTTCCAGCCATGGGAGCCACGGTAAGGGGCGAAGGCCCGAGAGAAAGTTCTTATATCTATCTGGTTTGATTAACATTTAAAAATTCTAGGGTCGACCGCTTCTATAAAATATCAATAATGCAGGGTCATTTCAAATACCTTGTAACTTATATATGTGCTAATATTAGTGGTTCGCTAAATTAGTAACAATAGAAAATATATTAAGATGAAATAGAAAACGTACTACTGGCTCGAAATCGGGAAAATATAAATCCAAGAAAATGAATATGGTAGAGCTTCTGTGAACGAGGAAGAAGGTTTGAAAGCGTTTGTAGTATTTCGAGGGTCGTGCTGAAAACAGCTAACTTAAGAATAATCTCACATCTATGTAACAATAATAGTGACCGATAAAGACTGTATATTATCATTTGCATGTATTTAAAGTGAACCATCATCGAATGAGCATTATTATTATTATTAACCAGCATCAGAGATATTAGATGTTTTACGGTTTGTTAATAAACTATTACAATATGATCGTTCAAGATGAAAACAATGAGATGAATGAGGTAAAATGTATCTCAAGTCTTGATGATAGTGATGCTCTGTACGAAATTTCAAATAAGCTAAATTATATCACTCTTATTTCAGAAAAAAAAATTAAGAGCGTTTAATTAGCATGGCTATTAAATCCCAGCTGGTGGAATCCAATATAACGTGAAGTACATGTGTGTGTAACCGAACATGCAAATAAATCAGGTATAATTTTTTCGAAATAGGTACTGACCACTTCGATAGAGAATATGCTTATATAAAAAACGCCAGCATCATGGTAGAAATTATTATTATTTCACCTAATATTTAATTTAGACCTTAATGTATTTTGCAGCAGCAAATTTTAAAAATATTTGTAAACACATTAATTAACACGATGTCAATGGCTGATTGCTACTTTCCAATTCATATTAATTAAATTGTATAACTGTTTAATAATAATAATTGCGTTCTATACAACAGTTTTATCATATAGGTAAAATCATTTTAAAAATATATGTTGTCGATAATGAACATCGTTTTATATAAATTCGTATATGTAAGGTCGCTCTAACGAGTCTGAGAAAGGGAAAGGTAAATACGAGTTATTATTATTAATACATATTTTAATTGATATTTTTTACAAAAATACCAATAAAGATTTTAATGTGTTATTATCCTTATAGGAGGAGGATGGCGCCATAAACAAACTCTGGAATACCGTCAACTGTTGTTCTACGGACTCGATCTCAACTCATTTGTTTGGTTAATTAGATAAAGGTGTAAGTGTTACGCTATTTTTTGATTAATAACATTATACGGGAACGTATTTGTGGGTTTTAATCTTTGTAGTTTTTGGTTCGCATGTAATAATAAACCATTAAAACATTTTGTCTTTTTATTTCCGTTAGAGTAATTTGGTATTTTGAACTGCGGCTGATTTTGAGCAAACAAGCAAGCTGTAATTAATTAAACCAAATCAGTAATTTTGAACTGTAGGTTGGTTTTCTTAAACTGTAAGTTATGATCTCGTTTTATTGAGATTGATTTAGTTGATTGATTGAGATTGATCGAGATTGACCTGTTTGATTTATTGATTTTGGATTTAATCGAGCATGATTTGTTTGGGATTGATATGCTTAATTAATTTGATTTGTTTGTTTGAGAAAGAGCCGGGAGAGGGAAACGGAAAAACAAGAGAGAGAAAGAGAAAGGCGTGCAGCATCAACTTCTATTACAGAAAACACTACCTACTTCAAAAATACACCACTAGATGGCACCACAAACAAGCCCTAATTAATCTTAGACATATACCACTAGGTGTCACCACATTTATTACAGAAAATCTTCATTAGACTATACACAATTAGATGGCGCTACAAACAGATTCAAATTTCGCAACAAAAATACGACTCACACGTACGTAGGCGTGTATAAAAAGTGGAGGGGAGGGTGTCGGTGTTCTACTCATAGCTTACTTGAGATTTCAAAATTTGCATTTTATTTAATTCTAAATAACTCTGTTATCGATTTGAGAAAAATGGTATTTTTGTATGCTTTATCTACTGCCGTCGCCACTTTTGTTCTATCTCTTGTTATTCCACAGTTATGATATAACCTTTTGTTTTTTTTTCTAATGGAAGGTATAGCAGGCTGTGCCTTTAGTAGATGTGCATTTTTAAGGTTTGTAACGATATCAGACATGATTTATTTATTTTTAAACGTAACAAAATTATGTCGATTTTATTACTGATTTATAGTTGGCCATGGAGAAAATGCATTAATTATTATGATTTTTGACAGTTTTACACCCTTGCCATAATAAATATAGTTTTTTTTTCTTTTCAAACTTTGATGAGCGAAAACACGTTTACTGATTTTTCTTTTAATGTTGTAGAATCGTTATTATTAGGAATACAACAAAATGACACGAATAAAATTTTAACATTTTAATGCGTAACATGTACTATTAATTTCCTGCTCTTGAGTTAGAAAAACTTAGATTTTTTAAGTAGCATAATAGTTGGCTTTGACATTTTAAAACTTTCTAGTTTATTATAACATTTCACCTAAAATTAGTCAAATAGAACAAGAACAAAAAATGGAATTATTAAGTTTAAATTTGGACTTTGAAGTAATTGCATGTAAAAAAATTAATCCATCTCTGCAAATATTCAAAATGTCCACCATTATTATTTACACACAAGCGGCATCTTTTCACAATGGAATTTACAGCTTTCCGAATTTTTCTTCATCTAAATTGCAAAAGGCATGTATCACATCATCACGTAGTTCTTCTTTTGTCGCATAAGTTCGTTTCATTTAATACACATGAAATTACGTTTTTTTTTAATTTTAAGTACTCCATTCTAAACTTAACCTTTAAAAAACTTTTACAATTTAAATTCTAAATAGATTAACTCTTGGAAACAAAACATTTTAAATCTTCTGACGCCCCAAAAACAAAGAAATCTATTTCGCAACTACAAAACCACCTATACCATGAATTTCCTAATAAAAGTTACGACGAAAAGATACTGTCAATTTAATTTTTGAATCGGTAACATTTTTAACACCCCGAAATTCGATAAAGCTGAAAGAAAAAATATCTAACGTGCGTTAATTAAAATTTTCACACAAGGTGACAAAGTCTTGAAAGTTACTGTCATTAGGAGACCTATAAATGCATCAGTAGAATTTCACAAATGTAGGACCAGAGTATTTAAACCAAATCACGCCGAAATGTTTATTCTCCAAGAAAGAAATCCTCTTGCAAGCAATGTTGTCCTTGAGATAGGCACACCTCCATTGCATCGAGAGTTAGAGTGAACATTGTATTGAGGAAATTGCAAGTCGGGAAAATTGGGGCTTTCAGGAGAATAAAAATGAGAAAAAAGGTGACCGGCAGTCCTTACCGAGCTCAGAAAATCGGAGTCCCAGTTTTAACTAGCGCTGACCTACATATAATATGTATATAACAGTTCAATGGTTTTGCGTATCAGCGGTTATAACGAGTGATCAATCTCAAGTGTATACCACGTGATCAAAATGTTTAAGTTGGTACCACTGATAGGTTGGTAAGGAGCTGTATTACTCTAGCTACTCTAGAGCATGGTTCGAGTAAAAATTACGATCAGTTTCAAATCTGTATGAAGGTCATTAACTTATACATATTATAAAATATTATCTTAATTTAAATAATGACTATTTTGTATTTGATAGACTGCATACTATAAATACAACAAAATAAATAAAATATTATTTAATGATTGGATTACATCATTACAAAATAATGAATCTTAAGTATTTAAATGTTATAATTTCATTATAATTAAATAAATTTTACAGTGCATGTTTATGGAATGACAATGTCTTTTACAAATTTTTTTAACTCTTTATAACATTAGTTATCACACTTTGCTTTACAGCATATGTTCAAAATGACCAACATTAAATTGTAAACATAAGTTCATATTGCATATTAATACATTTTGTAACATTTCACCAAGAAAATACAAAAGTGAAAACGAAGGTATAATATGACATAAACTGACAAATAAAACGACTAAAACCACACTAAAATCCAAAGCAAACTGCAAAACAACAATATTAACAACTTTTTTGTCATACCACTACAGTACACTTAGATTGATCACGTTGTACTATCTATTTAGCGTTCGGGAAATAATGGGTTCGATTCCCATTACCATCTACTCTGTACGAGGTTTTTTCATCTTAATCTCACCATGAATATGTAGTTAATGTATGTATGGTAATCCATCACTCTGATAAATTAAATCAGACAGTCTATGGAAAATAAACACGTTGACTTCATTTTTTGTTTCATTATTGAGAATGTACGTTAGTACGCCTCTGGATTCGAAATATTGGATGGCAACGTTTATCAATGAGTGTTATGATTATGATTTGAATTTGGCAACAATGTTGATAATGTGGATTATCTCAAAATTTTAACAAAAATATAATGTAAACGATAGATTAATTAAATTCACTTTTATTTTATAGATGGTATGCAAGAGTAATAAAAAGTATGATTGGCATTTTATGATTTAATATGTAATAACCTCAAATTTTATGTTAGTAAAATTGTTGTTAACCTGATACGAGATCGAAGGGAAAAACATGAGAGATATTTGAAAATTACAATGTTATAGCGTGGAACTACACCATGGAGATTTCCTTAGCAAACTGTTAGGTTTACATATAAAATGTCTTATTCGAAATTGTCACCTCAAGATTTCATCAGAAATTCTTTTACACCACAAATTGCAACTTTGTGTAGTCCTACAGTAGAACAAATATGTGAAAAAAACAACTTATCTTTTGTGGAATTGGTACAACCTTTTTGCAAATTAAATACCGATGGTAAGACATTAATTATATGAATGTTAATACGTCAATCTAATTTTAGTTTCACTTCAAGACACAAATGGAGTATCAACGGTGCACAATTTAAAAATAACATTATTGGATGTAAATTTTCGTCCTCCACAACCTACTTTAGCTAGAAAGTTTTTAAATACATGTGTTAGTCAAGCTTTAGAACCGAGAACACATACATTACAAGTAGGAAATTATAGTTTAGATGTACCAACATCCACATCGTGGTTTGAATCATGGCGAGATACCTTTTTACATGTACAGTTTCCGTCAGACCACGAGTTTACAAAACATTTTTTAGCTTGTATATTAGTTGTTGCGTCACATGAACCTAATCCTGTTGATACCATGGCTAGGCATAATCAAACTCTTAATCAAATTCAAAATGTTATTCCTAATAAGTTACCAAAATGGTTTCATTCCAATGTATTAAGATATTATCTTATTGTACATGATAATTTGGATGGTGATTTAAACAAGTAAGTATATTTGTGTCGTCACTGAGGTTATATGCATATATATGTTATCAATGTGTGATTTCATTTAATGAGTTGCTTATTTAATTACATACATTTAAACAATAATAATTAGATATCTTTGAGTCATATCCCTCACTCAGTGTGAGGTAATTATGAAAACATAAGTAATCAAACTTGTTTACAATTAAAATCTTTTTCATTATTATTTAAATTGTGAATTTTTGAAAGAATAAGATTTGATATACAAAGTAAGAAATGGCAACGCATTTCAGTCACATGTATATGTTATATTTTGCTGATAAAATATATGATTGACTCGTTAATGAGAGTTTGAAAATAATTTTAGTTCTTTGAAAAATATGGGGAAGATTCGCTCGTGTAGTATCATGCCCCATCGAAAATAGAAAAGCCTATTCGGGATGCCTGAGTAACTTTTAATTAAGTTCAGTACATTGGAGCTGAATAATTAATACGCCAGTACTAGTCTTATGGCATGAAAGATATGTATTTATTATTGTTGTTTAAGTATAAGGTTAATTATTGAAATTGTGTTACATCAAATAAATTATGAATTACTAAAAAATAAATTAAAATTTAAACAATCTATTTCTTCTATTGAAAGAATATTTACTGTCTTATGTGTGGTAATTATCTTGATACTGTCAAAAAAAAAATTTATACCTTCATTACTAGCACATTACTAAATGTAATATATATCCGACATTATTTTACGTTTAGGTATTCTGTCCAATGTTTTGGGAGTTATACTGTGATCTGAAATGATTTGTGGTATAAAATATGTTTTGATTAAAAATTTTTTTTAAATAGAATGAGTTCTCAACTAATACTCTTAAAAGTTTCTTTAACTTTTACTTTAGAATCGTTAATAAAAATTGAAAACGAAACTGCCAGTGTATATCCAGTTTAGGTACCAAGTTTTGTAATTGCGTTAGGACCTTATTTATTTAATACAAAAGGTATATAATAATAAAGACAAGCAATGCGATATATAAAAGCATATTCTTGTACTGTGTAATTAGTAGTTTTCATGGTATTCTTGCTTGAGTATGTCCCATGTAAGATTACTTGAAGTGTACACTGCTGTACATCATTTGGTAGGTATTTTTGAATTTACTTAAAAGGGTGGTACATTTATCATGTTACGAAGCTAATAATTGTCAAGCACACTTGTAAAAGTTTCTTTTTGAGTACTGATTTTTTTATCAGTATGTGAAGTTAAGTTGGATTAGTTATTGTTGTTGATATTCATTTTACTATCATGTAAGCTTTCAAAAATGCACTTATTAAATTAAGTTTCGTCTTGTTAATACCAATTTTGTAATACGTTAGGACTTTATTTATAATACAAAAGGTATAATAATACAGCAAGCGATATCAAAAGATATTCTTATACAGGGTGTCCCAACGATAGAGTAAAGTAAGTTTATGCTTAACTAGAATTATTTGTGTAAATATTGTATGGACCATGGGGTAGAGGTAAGAAGTGTGCATTTTTTAAAATATTGGAAGTTATACAGGGTGTGCCAGAAAAGCAGGACGTGAAAAAGTATGATTTTTTAAATAGAACACCCGTATTTGATTTTAGTTTTAATTCTACGTGTCCATACAAACATATTTTGTCATACAAAAGATTGGCTGAAAGTTTTAGTTCTTGAGATATTCGCGTTTAAAGATTATTATGGTCATTTTCGTGGGGTTGATGAATGGGCAATTGTTCCGTTATTTCACAATAAAAAATTGATATTTCTGTGAAAATGAGTGATATTATACTAACGTTTAGACCGAGTAGTATTTCTAATTTTCTCAACATGTTTGTTATAACCATTCAAATTTGAAAATTCTCAAATTAAAAAATCAGTTTTTTAATTGCACACCCTATATTTTTATTTCATTTTATTCGGGATTAAAAATCTATCATTTTGTCAAATATATCCTATATCTATCTTTGATAGTTTTCGAGTAATTTCGATTTTTTCACCTAGCTACTTTATTTTCGATAACATTGCATTGCATGGATCTTGGTAGCCATGGAAAATAATAATTGCGTTACTAAGATACAAAGGTTTCCTACTTGTCAAAATAAACACATATTAAATTTGCGTTTTGCATTTAACTTGTTATCAATTCTTGTTAATTTGGATTATTACAAATGAATTAATTGATATGATATACGTGTTAGGCTGAAAAAACCCGTCGAATACCTACTACTGTTGGCTTGGAAAATTTGATGGATAGATTTGATTCTAGGGTGTTTAAATTTCCGTAAAGTTGTTAATAAAGGGCAGCTAATGAAAAAAAGAACTTGAAATTTATTAAATTTCAAGAAAATCCCCAAGGTTCTAGAACATTAGCGACGATATGTGATACCCCAAATCAAACGTGAATCGAACAACTTAATTCATTTGTCAATAATCCATAATTGATACAAAATTGATAACAAGTTAAATGCGAAAACGACAAATTTAATATGTGTTTATTTTGACAAGTAAAACCTTTTATCAAAGCAATTATTATTTTCCATTACCAAGATCCATGCAATCAATGTTATCGAAAATAAAGTAGTGTGAAAAATCAAATTATCGAAAACTATCAAAGATAGATATAGGATATATTTGACAAAATGATAGATTTTTTAATCCGAATAAAATGAAATAAAAATATAGTGTGCAATTAAAAAACTGATTTTTTAATTTGAGAATTTTCAAATTTGAATGGTTATAACAAACACCCTGTTGAGAAAATTAGAAATACTATCTAAACGTTAGTATAATTCTCATTTTCCGAAATATCAATTTTTTTATTGTGAAATAACGGAACAATTGCCCATTCATCAACCCCACGAAAATAATAATCTTTAAACCGAATATCTCAAGAACTAAAACTTTCAGAATCTTTTGTTGACAAAATATGTTTGTATGGAACGTAATTAAAAACTAAAATCAAATACGGGTGTTCTATTTAAAAAATCATACTTTTCGTCCTGCTTTTTGGCACCCTGTATAAAATATTTTAAAAAATGCCACTTCTTACCTCTAATGGTCCCAATATTTACAAAATAATTCTAGTTAAGCATAAACTTACTTTACTCTATCGTTGGGACACCTTACTTTTTGT
>JARFJB010000050.1:0-32500 GCA_036346205.1 Vesta saturnalis
AACGCTTCGATTTGCGCGTCTTTTTGTTGCCATACCTGCCGTAAAGATTTTTTTTTTTTTGAGATTTTTATTTTCTAGAACAATTTGCTTTATAGAACTGTTTAAATCGTCAATTTTAGTTATTTTATCAGACATGTAATTTAAAAATGACAATATCTGATCCAAACACCGTTTTAATGCTGGATTGATCTCTAAATTAATATCCTCTATCTCACGTTCCGCATCAGAAGATTCAAAATGATTGTATCCTTTATCCCGACATCTGTTGCATCTCCATGCTATTTTAGCGCATCTCGATTTACATCGGGGCATATTTCCCGAAATTGAGAATGAGAAATGATAGAATGAATTTCAACCTTGATATTTAACCTCTGCGCTATCCATAACTTTGCTGCACTGATTACTCATCATTTTAATGGTAAATTTTAAAGATAATGATAATGATAATGATAACGATAACGATAACGATAACGATAACGATAACGATAACGATAACGATAACGATAACGATAACGATAACGATAACGATAACGATAACGATAACGATAACGATAACGATAACGATAACGACAGCGACAGCGACAGCGACAGCGACAGCGACAGCGACAGTGACAGCGACAACGATAACGACAGCGACAGCGACAGCGACAGCGGCAGCGACAGCGACAGCGACAACGACAACGACAACGACAACGATAACGATAACGACAACGACAACGATAACGATAACGATAACGATAACGATAACGATAACGATAACGATAACGATAACGATAACGGCAACGATAACGATAATGATAATCATAATAAAAATAATAAAATCTGCATATCAACATCCAACGTGGTATATTTCAAGGCGATGCTTTAAGCGCATTATGGTTCTGCCCTAAACACAAATGACAGTGGATACAATATAACACCAACGCAAGAAAATTTAAGTCATCTGTTGTATATGGATGATATCAAACTTTTATCCAATACAAACGCAGGCCTCAGAAGACTATTTTGAACAGTAGAACAGTTTTCAACGGATATTAAAATGGACTTTGGCCTAGATAAATGCAAAGCAAACCATTTACGTAAAGGAGTATTGTGCCAAATAGATGACTATATATTGTTACAAAGAACTGGTGAAGGAAGCATAACTCCAATGAACAGGCATGAGTCACATAAATATCTAGGTATTCTACAATCACAAGGTATCGACAATAATGAAATGAAAAAACAACTGATTGAAAAGTTTAAACAACGATTGAATTCCATACTTAAATCCCAAATGTCTTCTTTAAGTAAATCTAAAGCAACAAATTCCTTTGCAGTACCTGTCATTAGTTATAGTTTTGGTATTATTAAATGGACTCCTACAGATCTAGATGAGCTTAACAGACTAATAAGAACAAGTTACACAAAATATCGTGCACACCACCCAAAAGCATGTAAAGAACGTTTTCACCTATCTAGAAACATGGGAGGCCGAGGTATAGTAGATCTACATATAAGACTTAAAGATCAGATAATACACCTACGCTCATATTTTTACAAAAGGGTGAAACATCAAATCTATACAACTCTATTGTAAACATCAATAAAAACTTATCGCCCTTAAACCTCAACAATAAACAGTATCAACCGGATATCGATTACTCGATCACATATCTTAGAAATAAATGGTTACAAAAAGAATTGCATGGAAGATATCCCGATTTCTTAGAACAAGATAACATTAACAAACAAGCATATGTGTCATGGTTAAAACAAGGAAACATCTTTTCGGAAACAGAAGGTTTTATATGCGCGATACAAGACCAAGTTATGTCCACTAGATCATATTTGAAATCTATTGTAAAAGATGTCAATATTACTGGCACCAAATGTCGAATGTGTGGAGTTGGTAATGAAAACATAGAACACATAATCAGCAGTTGCCAAACCCTAGCACCTAAAGAATACACAAATAGGCACAACAATGTGGGAAAGATCTTACATTTGGAACTTAGTTTAAAATACAAGTTTACTGAACAAAGAACTCCTTATTACATGTATACCCTACAATCAGTAATGGAAAACGAAGTATGTAAATTGTACTGGGACAGGGACCTATTAACTGACAGACCAATTCAACATAACAGACCAGACATATGTATACTAGACAAGACACACAATAAAATGCTTTTCATCGAAATATCTGTACCTGCTCCTATAAATATAGATAGAAAAGATTGGGAAATATTTACCACTTGCTCAAGTAATAAAATAAGTCTGGAGGCTTACGAAAGTTCAAGTAGTACCAATAATTTTGGGCTCTACCGGAGAAATTCCTCAAAAACTAACGGAAAACCTTAAAACCATTGGACTATCGGCATCTCTCTATATTCCAATGCAAAAGCAGTTATCCTTGCAACTTGCAACGTAATCAAAAATTTTAAAGGTTAAGCGATAATATATCATTCATCTTGCTTATTACAAGTCGATGATTGAGCAGAATCCAACCGTGGTAACACGTGAAAAAAAAATAGTTGAATTGGAATCTATTGCCAAATATGTACATAGTTTAAGGTCCAACAAAGTCAACAGACTTATATGTAGGTAGCTTATGTATAATCTAAATAAAAGTTAACAGTACCATTAATTACAGTTTATAGTATTTCATGGCGCTAGAAAGTACGTACAATTGTTGTAAATGTTATAGAAAATAGTGATTACAATGGAATATTATCATTTCACATAATAAAATTCCTGTTAAAAAACAAAGGAAAAAAAGATATATATTTATGTATGTACACTGTTTTTATTTTAATGAGGTCACTACACGTATGAATTTTGACCTAGTACGTCATTCAATTATTTACTTGTTTTTTAAAAACACTTATTGGGGTATTCCTTATGTCCTCATGCAGGCTATTATATAAGTTTGGAATTACTCTTTTTAACGTCTTTTGTCCATATTTGTTAAAGCTACCTGGAACAATATATTTTGCTCTACGTGTACTGTTATAATGTTCATGTATTTGTTTATATTCATGTTCACCATTATAATGGATCATATTTTTCTAGCAAATGGTAACTATTAGGGTTTACGGATTTGCTAATTAATTTCAATATTTTGATTTGTAGGTTTTCTAGTTTGTTTAGATGAGTTTTTTCTGCTGAGCCCCACACTTGAACACTGTATCTAAGTATTGACTGCACTATTGCTTTATACACCATACGCATTGTTTTAGAATCTACAAACCTGCTCAATAAGTAAAAACATCCTATCGTTTTTTTAAGTTTATGGTATATATAATTTATATGTTTGCCATATTTTAACGTGTTGTCCAACTTAATTCCTAAATACACTGTCTCATTAACTTTTTGTATTATTTTACAATCGCAGTAGATAGATTCTGTGTAACATGCGCAAACATGAATTTTAATTTCCATTTCCTGCATTTTCTTCATATGAGGGGTCAAGAAGACCATAGATACCGTTTTGTCTTCATTAATAAATAGATTTCTTCCATGGTCTATTTTATTAACGAATTTAATTCCTTTTGTACTACAATTTTACATATATTTATGTCTTCGTGGGAGTAGAAAATAACTAGATCGTCAGCGTACATACATATTTCTGTTTTTTCAGTAACTGAAAAAATGTCATTGACATATAACAAAAAGGGTAGGGGGCCTAGGTGGCTTCCTTGAGGAACACCAAATTTACATTCAGTTTTTTGCGTATTCACTGCCAAATTGACCATAAAGGGTCTGTTTTCTAAATAGCTCTCAAACCACATTAGTTGTATTGATTTCACTCCAGCGTTACTCAAATATTTCAATAATAGTTCAGGTTTTATGGTGTCAAAGGCCTTTAAAAATCAATAAAATGGCAACTACATATTTACGTTTATTAAGTTGTGCGTTGATGTAATCAATAAATCTAATCAACAGTGATTAGGTACCTTTGCCTTTTTGATAACCGTACTGGTTTGGATGTATTATGTCATTGTCGTAAAGGTAATTTTCTAGATGTTCCTTTACATGTATTTCTAATATTTTTTCTAACGACGACAAAATGCTGATTGGACGATAATTTGTATACATCATCGGATCACCCTTTTTGTAAATTGGTCTGTTAATACCTCTTTTAGATATTTCTGGAAAAACACCACTTTATATTGAAATGTTTATAATGTCACTAATTATTGTCTCAAATATTTCCATATTGTTTTTTATGTCGATTACTCTAACATTATCATAACCAGAAGACTTTTTTACATGAGGTTTGTTTTTAATTATATTGACTACCGCTTCTTCTATACACATAGGAATATACATCCAAGATTCTGCATCAATTTGGTCCACCACCGGTTCTATGTTATGGTTACACTTAGTAACTGGGTTTTTAATTTGGTCGTGAAAAATATTTGCAAAATTATTAACGATGTCTTTTTCATGGCAAGATTTACCAATACTGTTTGTTTGTCAACGTTCTTGGACTTTCTTTTTGTTAGTATATAGTTAATATCGTCGCACACGTTTGCGTTTTTATTGCTACTGCCACAGACTTAACAGATTTAAATTTTGATTTGATAAATATATGGGCTATTAGAGATCGTTTGAACTCTTGTTTTCTAATTTCTTCCCGAGTTACTTCATGAATAGCACTTATTAACCCAAAACCAGCCATAATACTTTCGTATTTACACACATTCACATTATTTTTATCTAACAAATTAATATTTATGTCACCTATTACTAAACAATTATTTTCATTTATCATAAGTTTGTATCAGGGGGTCTATATATAAACAATAATTGAATCAAGTTTTTCTCATTTGGAAGTTCTATTAAATAGTTTAAACACTCAAAGTTATTACTAATAATTGGTAATTGTCTAAATTTTAAATTGTTTTTGGCATAAATTGCGAATCCACCTCCAGTTTTTATTTTCCTACATTTTTGAATACGCGTATTATTTCCAATATTAAAAGCATTGGAATGGGATTCCATAATGTTAATTAATTGCTGACAACAAGATAATATCAAAGTCGAATTGATCTAATATAACTAAAAGTTCATCAAAATATTTCTTTATAGATCTTATGTTTACGTGAAATACGCTAATAAATTTGTGTAGTTTTGTTGGTTTGATAAAGCGTTTCCATTCATATATATCTAAACGTTTACTGAAATTGATTAAATATTCACCGTTTGAATTCATATTATATACAAAAATAAAATGTGATTCTTACAGAAAAGTAAAACTAAAAATAATAATAATAATAAACGTCGTCTTCTTAATTAATAGATTTATCAATTTCACTCACTGATGATATTTTAATCACTTTATCATTTGTATCTTTTCGTACCAGAATTCGTCCGTGCTTAAGCCACACAAATTTAAAATTATGCGCATAAGCCTTTTTCCTTGTTTCACTCAAAATATGCCTTAGTTCCGGTATTAGATGCTCATTTAGGTAGATTCTTTTATTAGATTTTTTGTCTTCTATTGATAAATTATTCCACCACTCCTTTCCTTCTTTAAATATAGTTTCCTTGTCACTTTCATTATTCAGGTGAACTAATAATAAATTGGACTTAGGCAATACGATTTGTCTTACTGATTTAATTTGAACACCACTGCATCCAATTTTTTCTGCTATTTGTTGAAATTTTTCTGTAGGAGATTGATTATAATTAATTACCCCATGAATTTCTATAAATTCACGACGTCCATACTGCTCGATTTTATTTAGTCGTTGTGTCAAAAGTTCAACTTGATTGTCCTTGTTCTATATTGATAACTGCAAACATTTTATTTCTTCTCTTAATTTCCTGTTTTCATCAAGATTTTGAGACACTTTTTTATCTAACACATCAATTTTTGCAGTCACTGTTTGCATCGATTCCATTAAATTATAAAAGGGTTGTTTTAATTTAGGACTCATTCCTTCCTCCAGCTCAATGAGTTTTTTCCTCTCCAATTCAACAGAATCGTCGTTATCACCAACACTTTTTCTGAATTCCTACATGCTACACATCGCCATGATAACTTGGTGGTTCTGGATTTTCCCCGATAAGTAGATTCAGAAATCGAACAGCTGTAATGATAGCTTCCATTGCAACCATGACATCTAACCTCCTCTTGATCTAATTCAATTTTACAACAATTGCGCTTCATTTTATTATCAATTGAAACACATACAGTTTACATGCACAAACAAACTACTTGAAAATGCTTTATTTTGCTAGAGCAACTTGTCAACACACCCGTACACTTCGAGCGCCAGACAAATAATAATAATAATAATAATAATAACAATAATAATAATAATAATCAATCAATCAATCAATCAATCAATATATCTTTATTATCGAAATATTACAAATTCCACTTTAAGCTAACCTTTTGACAGGCTGCTTGACAAAGTGTGCAATGCATAATTCAAAATCTTACATAACGAAAATAAGGAAACATTTAAATTATTTTCTTTAAATTAACATTATTTTCAAAAATATCACACAATTCAACCCTCCATAAATACTAATACACACACACATATATATATATATATATATATATATATATATATATATATATATATATATATATATATATATATATATATATATATATATATATATATATATATATCCCACATTATTTATGCTATAGATAATTTTTCATTAATATAATATATACAATAATAATTAAAGATAGCAAACCAAGTTTGCTTTAAATTAATCTAAACCTAAAAGTAATTGCATTATCATCTTATTAATTAAATGAAGTACTAAACTAGTAATAAAATTCCATCTATTTAAAATTAATTAGAAATTCAAAAATAAGAGAAAAAAAATACCCTAGAAGAAAAACATGAAATGATGTAAAACTATTTAATGAGAAACAACAAAACAATAAAATGAGAATTGATATGTACTGACGTAATTAATAAAAGCCTATTCATATTCTCTGCGATATTAAAATCAATTTTTAAACTACATAAGGTTAAATTAAATTAAATTTGATTAGGGTTTTACAGTATTATATAATTATTAAATGAAAGAATACTGAACGTAAAAGTGTCTCAGAATTGAATAAAATAGCATTATTCCCCACCCCACCCTCCTTTTTTTTTCTTAATATTATGTTTATGTATATGTGGAATTCAAAAATTCCGTAACATCTGACTCGAGCTTTTTCATACTAGTAAAATTCTTAATCTCTTTGGGTAATTCATTAAACAATTTTGGTACAATGTAATGCAAATTATTTTGGCCATATTTGTTATACGTCATTGGAATTATGAAAAGTTCTGATCTTAAATTATATGTACTTTCTACTCTTTGCAAGTAATTGTCTGAAAAATAGTTTTCTAAAATAATCGTATAGTAAAATAGTCCTTTAACACTTAATAAGCTACAATTCTTAAGTAATTCCTGTAATGAAGTATGTTGTCCTTTATTACCAGAGACTAACTTTAAAATTCTCCTTTGCAACATGTTAATTCGATTTAAATAATTATCTGCAGCAAAACCCCATGCAGGTGGTCCATATCTTATAATAGATTCTCCCAGAGCTAAATACAAACTTTTTTTAGTTTTCTGAGGTAGCAAATTTCTAATATAGTACATTTTTACTAAAAGTAGTTTTAATTTTTTACAAACATTGAATATGTGAATGTCCCACCTAAAAAAATTATCAATTGTTATCCCCAAGTATTTAAATGTAGAACTAGTAGCAATAACATTACAGCCCGAAAAGCAGGAATGAATTTTTTTCTTCTGCAACTGAAAACATTTGCAGGTATGGAGTTTTAAATTTACCTCACCCCTCTCCATATATAGCGTGGTGATAAGCATACACTTTGTTTTACTACTACTAATCATTAGTTGATTATCATGGGACCACTTCGCTAAGTTATCTAAATCAAATTGTAAAAATTTCTCTGCAGTTTTTGAATTTTTATGTGCTGCTATTAATAGAATATCATCTGCAAACATCAACACCTTACATATTTGAATTACTTGAGGTAAATCATGTATGTATAACAAAAATAGAAGGGGACCTAAAACTGACCCTTGAGGCACTCCTGTGTTTACAGGGTGCTCACTGCTCAACCGTTTATTGATTTCCACCACAAAATTCCTACTTTCTAAGTAATTTTGCAATAATATTAACATCGGGCCTCGAAAACCCAAAGTGTTAAGTTTGAGTAAAAGCTTATTATGTGCAATAGTTTCAAATACTTTAGCAAAATCAGGCACATAACATTCATACTATCTTTTTGCTTATTATACACATATGCCGCATAATTTGCCAGCAATTTATTAGGGCCTAGTCCTTCCACAAATCCATATTGTTCCTTTGCTAGTATACAATTATCTTGTAAGAATTTGTTCATTTGTGCATATAAATGTTTCTCAAAAACCTTTTCTACAAGAGATAAAATTGAAATAGGCCTATAGAGATATCTCTGAAAAGGAACCATTTTTATGTACTGGCCGAACAATAGCTATTTTAAATTTTGACGGTACCCTTGAAGTTGCAATTATTAAGTTAATCAGCTTTCGATTAATAATGTTCATAGTCTCAACCAAATATATAATATCCTGCAATCTAATTTTATCAAATCCTGGGGATTTCCTGGCATTCATCTTTAAAAATTCATTTTTTACAGAATCTAAACTAATTTCCCGTAGGCGAAAACTACTGTTGGTTTCACTAACAAGAGTGTTAGTTACCATAAATTTTATACTACAAAAATGAATTATTGACTGTAGATTGGAATTAAAGAAAAATGCAAAGTTATTAGCAATGGCGATATGGCAATATGAGGCATAGCTTTTTTAATTCTTTCCTCAATCGTAGTTTTGTCTTTATGTTGCACTATATTATTCAGAACATCCCACATTTCTTTAGTATTATTAGGCACATTTGTAAATTTTTTAGAATAAAACTTATCTTTTTCCTTCTTTATTTTTAAGCTTAATCTATTCCGAAATCTATTGTACTCATAACGATGGTTCGCTTGCCTAGTCTGATACCACCTTTTGTATAATCTGTCTCTCTTTTCTATATCTTTAAACAGTTCAGTTGTCATCCACTCCTTTTTAAATGTGATATTTACGGTATGTTTACTAATGTTTTTTTGAATTGAGTTTTTATGATAAATTGATCCAAATACACTTACTATTTTATTATATAATTTTTTAGGGTCAATTTCGAAATGTAAGTTCGTAAAATCATAATTACACAGAGATATTTTAACATTTTTTTCGTTCATTACTTTACAGATTTTTTGGGAAGTGTCTAATAATAGTAATAATAACAATAATAATAATAATAATAATAATAATAATAATAATAATAATAAAAATAATAACAATAGTAATAATAGTAATAATTAATAATAATAATAATAATAATAATAATAATAATAATAACAATAGTAATAATAGTAATATATATGTAGATGACATTGCCATTTTCTGCTCAGGTAAGACAGTCGAGATATCACGAAAACTTCAACCTGCAGTTAACCAAATTATTAAAACGGAAACAGCATTGGACTACGTTTCTCAGAAGAAAAACGCAGTGTTTGCATTTTAGCAGACTGAGAACTCCAGGACATGGTCCACTTTTGTACATGGGAGATAAAGCTATCAGATGTCCTGAAAATATACAATTCTTGGGTCTTACTTTAGACAGCGCGTTAACTTGGAAACCACATATCGAGCACCTTAAAATAACTGTCTGCGAATTTTAAATATAATAAAAGTGTTAGCACATACTAAGTGGGGATCAGATCCTAAATGCTTGATAAAATCTATAAAACATTGATATTATCGAGGTTAGATTATGGATGTATCGTCTACTCGTCAGCACGTAAATCGCTACTTGCCATCTTAGACTCAGTACATCATGCTGCTATAAGGTACTGTATTGGTGCTTTTCCACCAGTCCGATCGAGAGCTTGTATTGCGAATCAGGTATACCATCTCTCGAAAACAGAAGAAAGCAACTAATGGCTATCTATATGACAAAAACAAAAGCGTTGCCGTCACATCCCATTAACCTGACGTGGAATATAGATCTGAACGCATACAGATTACGACCCACTATTACCCGTCCCGCTTATGTGCGGTTTCGTGAGCAAATTGACAATCTAAATCTAAATATTCCAAGGCTAGTAAATGAAATGCCGTCAGAGTTTGCACCATGGTGCGCACCTGCGGTAATAGTAAGAAACGACTTAAAATATCTTAAACACAAGCAAAATACCTACCTACAGGAGTTCTACAAAATCTGTCATGAACAATCACCATTCCGAATTCTATATACAGGCGCGTGCAAAACAAAAATGGAGTTGGAAGTTCAATTGTAGACAATTCGTCTTATAGCTGGGGCCTAAATCCAAGGTCTTCCAAAAGTTTTGCCACGGAATATGCTTTATGGCAATCAATGTTGTACTGCACCATGGAACCTGAAACAAAAACCTGTATAATTGTCACTGATTGCCAAAATATCTTAAAGTACTTACGGCAGATATATTCCAAAAATCCAATGAACGTCATATGCCAATCCACTCTAAAACTACTAAACGAGCAAGGAACCAGAGTCATTTTATTTGGACACCGAGACACGCACAAATTCCGAGAAATAAACAAGCCGAGTCCTGTGCCCGTCAAGCATCATTAACAACCATTGTGGATGTAGACCTAATGAAGCTAGAAGATGTTAAAAAATATTTGAAGGAAAATAGCCTCGAAATTTGGCAACAAAAATGGTCCACAACCAATACGCATCTTTCACGAATAAAACTCCGAGTTCAAGCACTGTATGTATTACACGCGACAAGAGAAGACAACGTCAAGATACATAGGGTAAGAATAGGACATACCAAAGCTACACACCAACACTTGCTTATGGGAGAAGAAGAACCTAAATGCGATGAATGTCAAACTACGTACACCATCAAACATCTAATTCTGGACTGCCCGAGATTTCAGAGAGAAAGAGCTAAACATAAAATCAAGGACGATTATATAGAAAATTTTAGCACAAGTGAAAGTACCAGAAACATATTAAACTTTCTAAAACAATAGACGTGTATAACAAAGTGTGATACATCTGAGCATTGTGATAAAAGTAGATGAGGCGATATGACCTTATGTAGTTGAAGTAAAACAAAAAAAAAAAAAAATAATAGTAATAATAGTAATAATAATAATAATAATAATAATAATAATAAGGGGTTGGACTACCTACTAGGCGCGTCCCCAGGTGGCGGATAGGGGAATGACCTTGCAAATGATCGTAAGTGATGCAAGGCCAACACCGAAATATGAGCTCGTGGCGTAACCCGCCACTGTTAGCTCTAAATAATACGGTGTCGCGGACCAGTCCACGTGGGGCCTGTATCTAACAAGGACAGGGATGGCAACCCTGCGTCCCCTTAGCTGGAAGCTCACTTTTCTTATACTAGTCTTGGGTGGCTTCCTTACTTTAACTCTTTTCTGTCGGAGCACCCTCGCTCTAACTCTTGTCTCTTCAGGCTCCCAGCGTAAGCTGAGAGACCTTTCCTTTCTTTCTTCTCTTCCCAGGACATGCGCCGTCAAAGCGTATACGGGTGTGGCAACCCGGGATGTCCTTGCTGGGGACGGATGAGCGCTAGCCGTGTCCTAATACCGCAACCACGAACTGTACTTCAGAGACTCTAGCAGGGCGTGGCTAGGAACGTCGTACAGGTAGCGGTCGGTGGTCTTGGCTTTGCCTGGACACGAGGAAGGTAACCTCTATAAAAATCCCCCAATCCCAAGGTCGTTTGGCAGTTTTAGGTGCTGAAGGGATTGCGCGAAGGATGCCTGAGCGTGGCAGGGGAAGCCTGGTCCCTAGCGTTGAAACGCCTGTGGACGAAACTGGGGCCTCTTCACAGTATAAGTCTCCCACGTGGGTCAAGGGCCCACTGATTCACGGAGCTTCGTTGGTCCCTACTGGTGGGAAGGTAACATGAGCCAAGTTAATTTCACACAAAGGAGTGCCAACTCTTTAAACATGGAGGCGTCGGAGGGTCGGCCTTTAAAACCATCCGAAAATAGGAACCCAGTGACGGAGGTTTTGTCCCGGTTCTTGGTTCTGAAGAGAAAGGACGGACTTAATTTTGATAGAATTAGTCCATTTTATATTCAGAAGTGTTTGTATGGAATGTATGGAGCGTTAAAATGACAAAGAAAATAAAAGACGGTATATTAATTGAGACTAGCACCAATAAGCAATCCAGAAAAGTCTTAGATACCACAAAACTGGGAGACTTTGAAACAGAGGCATTTGCACACAAAACCATGAACGTGTCTAAAGGTGTTATTTTTTGTCATGATTTATTAAATTGCTCAATCGATGATATCTGCGAGGAATTAACTGGTCAAAGGGTAATTGAGGTAAGAAGAATAAAAGCCAGGAGGAATGGGGAACTTGTGGATACTCCAAACCACATACTAACTTTTAACACCCCTATATTACCGAAAACCATTAAGGTTGCATTCTACTCAATGAGTGTTCGTTTATACGTACCACCACCGATGAGGTGTTTTCGGCACAATAAATTTGGGCACACGTCTTCTAGATGTGCATTAGAGGAGGATTTATGTGTTTGTGGTAAACCATCTTACGATGGTGTTTCATGCGTGGAACCCATCACATGCATCAATTGTGGAGGGGCTCATTCTGCTCGAGCCTCAAACTGCCCGATCTATAAGCAGGAATGTGCCATCCAGGAAATTCGGGTAAAAGAAAACATTACTTACCTGGAAGCGAAAAGAAAAATTGTGACATCTGTCACAACCGCGGGTGTAACTTATGCTAAGGCAGCTTAGTCTGCTGCTATGTCGTCTAAGGTTGATGTCCCTGCATTAGCAAAAGGGCTTTTACCTCTTTTAGTTGGAGCAATTACACCTTTAATTAAAAAATCAGTTGAGGATAATCAACCGAGGTCGTTTGTAATGCCATCTACTCAACATTTAGCAATCCAAAATAACGAAAAGCGGAAACGCAGTAGTGAGAAGCAAGGGTCCGTTTCCGAAGAAGGCAATATATCATCGGGCTCTAATGCATCTCAAACGAAGGTAAAAGGATAAGTGGGATGGCCAAAAGGCGCTGAGAACGATGAGGAGTGTTACTAAATAGCGACTGTGATTAACTATCTGTGATATTACATATTTATAAATTTGTTCTATCTTCATATCTGTGATATATTTAATCTGTGATATTTTTAGTTAATGTCTACATGTGGCGTCTTTTATACTCATATTTATATTTATATCTATTCGTATTTGTCCTAATTTATATATTCGTTAATGTGCGTCTTATATATTGATATTTATATTTATATTTATTCGTATTCGTCCTAATTTATTTATTCGTTAATTGATATTTATTCGTTAATTGATACTTAAGACACTTATCAATTACATTTTAACAAACCAATTATGGGTGCAATTGTACAATGGAATTGCAATGGTATTATACATCATTACTGTGAACTCAAGCTCATAGTTAACGAATATAACCCTATATGCCTCTGCCTCCAGGAAACACATTTAAAACCAAACCAGCCTTACCTTCTACGCAGGTATAAGTTTGTTAGAAAGGATGTTGTTCCAAACTTAAGAGCTAGAGGCGGAGTCGCAGTACTTATTAGAGAAGACGTGCAATTCAATGCTATATCACTTAGGACGCATCTTCAAGTAGTTGCTGTGCAGACAACTGCACCAATAAAATTAGTTATCTGCAACATCTATTTACCAAATAGTAATTAGCAGGAGCATCACATACAAGACATTATAGCTCAGTTACCTGGTCCATACATGCTCTTGGGAGATTTTAATGCTCATAGTCGTTTGTGAGGATCAACGCGCACCGATACTAAAGGAGAAGCACTGCAAAGTATAATCGGTATAAATAATCTATTCCTATTGAACACTGGTGAAAACACGCACCTTTGTGCCAGATCAAACGCTTTTCTGCCATAGATATAACCATGGTATCTGCCCGCATCGCCACTTCGTTTTTATGGCGAGTATCCGATGATCTTCACCACGAGACCATTTTCCCATCATAATTGAAACTGATCAGCGCAACGTGCCTGTAGTAAGCTCAACACGCTGGAAAATATCATCGGCCCGATGGGATACCTTCCAAGCTCACCCCACCATACCAACTGAGCTATACCCTGCTTCGCTAAGCATAAATAATATTACCAGTGGAATTATAAACGCTGCCATCCCAAAAATTGGAGGGAAACCCACTAAACACTGGGTACCATGGTGGAATAAAAAAGTAAGTGAAGCAATAAAAATGAAAAAACTGGCGTTAAACTTCTTTCGAAAACATCCTACAAATGATAACCTAATATCGTTTAAAAAAGCACGGGCAACTGCCAGACAAAGTAAAAGGGATTCGTGGAGTAACTTTGTGTCGTCTATAACACGAGACACAACTAACTCTCTGGTGTGGAGTAAAATAAAAGCTATATCGGGCAAGTACACAACGTGCCCTATACAGTTGCAGTACAATAACACTGTAACTAATAATTCTGAGCAGGTTGCCGAACTGTTTGCTGACCAATTTCAACAAGCCAGTAGTTCGGCAAATTATAGTCATTCGTTTGAAGCTACAAGATCCACAAGAGAATTTACGTTAGATTTTACAGACACAAATAATAACGAATACAACGTACCGTTCTCCATCAATGAACTAGAAAATGCTCTTAATATTAACAAATATTCTTCTCCTGGTGCAGATACGATAAAATATGAAATGTTACAACATCTTACCTGTGAATATAAGATGCTGCCTCTAAATGCTTTTAATTCAACGCGGGCCAATTAGTTTGACCTCCTGTATGGCTAAAATACTTGAACGCATGGTCAGCTCAAGGTTAATGTGGATATTAGAAAAACGTGAATTACTGTCAAACTGCCAAGCAGGATATCGAAAATTTCGGTCAACCGTAGACCACCTTGTTCATCTACAGAATGCTGTGCTGAAGCCTTCTCACGCAGACACCATGCTGTTGCGGTTTCTTGGACGTAGAAAGGCTTTCGATATGACGTGGAGACATGGTATATTACAAAGATTGTATGAATGGGGCTTTAGGGAAACCTGCCCAAATTTATTTCTTCATTCCTAGAGCAACGATTGTTTCGAGTCCGAGTAAATAACCACCTATCATCCCCCAGGATTTTAGAGAACGGCATACCTCAGGGATCAACACTGAGCGTAACGCTATTTTAATTGCAATTAACCATTTAGTTTCTTCTCTTCCATCTGACGTAAATACTTACCTGTATGTTGATGATCTAGCACTACTCTATTCCGCTCCTACAATAGCAGAAATCAATACAAAACTGCAGCAAGCTATTGACTCCTATCTGCACGTTCAGATAATATGGGATTCAATCTGTCATCAGAAAAGACCTATTACATGCACTTTTTGCAAATTGAGAAAACCACATTATGGTCCTCTTCTCAAATTAAACAACAGATATATCCAATGTAAAGGTCACGGTGTATTTTAGGGCTAACATTAAACACCACGCTTACCTGGAAAGAGCACATTAATAACTTAGTCATGCAGTGTAAAGCGTCATTAAATGTTATTGAGTCCTAGCTAATACCGATGGGGAGCGGACTCAGAAGTGATACTTAAAATATACAAATCTCTCGTGCAATCCAAAATAGATTATGGATTGAAGCATATCCTCAGCATCAAAAAGCACGTTAAAGTCCCTAGAGGTGATACAAAATGCAGGTATGAGATACTGCTTAGGAGCATTCCACACTAGCGCAAGTGATACCCTGTAGCGAATCTGGCCTAATTCCACTGCATTTACCATACTTACAGGCTTCTAGCATACGCCTGCAAGATAAAAGCACAAACAGATCACCAAAACTATAAAATCTTGTTTAAGAGTGATGGTATGGGTCAAACTAGGCAAAGGCTGCATAAACCTCTGTAGTATAATATTAAAATGCTTTAGAGAAAATTCACGAAACGCTACCAATGCTTCCGCTAGGACCACTGAAATATCGCCGTGGATGGTTCCTCAGATTAACGTGTCACTCAGTTATCCAAACATAAAAGGCAAATACCCTACAGCCATTTTTCATACAGAGTTTAATGAAATACTGCTAATATTAGTGACCATCTGACGCTATTCACCGACGGCTCAAAACATAATGGAGTGTAGGATGCGCCTTCTCCGTTGACAGCATGGAGTACAGTTGGCCAATGCCGACACATATGTCAATATATAATGCGGAGCTCTATGCTATTTGGCAAGCTCTTCGTTACTGTGAGTATGTAAATAGTTGGACCAAATTTGTGATTGTAAGCGACTCGCATAGTGCTCTTGTGAGTCTCCAAACCAACATGCAGTAAATCCTATAATACAGATGATCTTGTCCACTGTTACACATCTTAACAATCTGGGGCGTAAAATTGTATTTTTATGGGTCTAGCCACGTGGAGATTAGGAAATGAAAGAGCGGATCTAACTGCCCGTAATGCAACAAAATATGCTTTACACAAGGTAGACATCGAATTCATTCAAATATTGCCAAACTTATAAAACAAAAATTAAATCAGAATGGCAAGACAACTGGGCCAGGTCAACAGGTAAACTTAGGAATATAAAACCCAATGTTGATAAATGGAAGTTAGCCACATGCTTCTCCAGAAAGGAAAGCAGTATTATCCATAGATTGAATTGGCATCAGATCTAACACATAGACATCTATGTTAAATACACCTCCACCAAGATATGAAAATTGCTTAACGCCCTTAAGCATTGAGCACATAATCAGCACATGCCCAATCTACGCCTCAACGTAAGCTATATTGTATACCAAACGCACTTGGGACTAACTTCTCAGACACCGAAAGTATAAGAAACGTATTGCAATTTTTAAAAGCAATTAACTGTTTAACAAACTATAAAATATGAAACGCACTAATGACCATAGCAGTCGACGTGAAAACAAAAAAAAATAAAATAATAATAATAATAGTAATAATAATAATAAGATTATCTGTAAACACCATGAACCGCATTAGATTTGAAGTGGCTGTTGAATTACGAATTGAACAAGCACGCCCACAAATGTGAGAAAATGTAATAATGGAAGCTGATCAAAAGTCCCAAACCACCAAAGCAAAAAAAGAATTTGAAACCTACCAAATAATGTATGATGGAATGAATCCAAATTCAAAACCAAGTCTTCCTAAACTAATGTTTAAACCGGATACCGAAAATATTTTGAAAGAAGTCAACAATATATTAAAAACGAAAATTACACCTGCAACCACACTAACTAATTTACATAGCCTAATATATGCAGCATCTTATACTACATTAATTTTAAGTAACCAAAAAATTGAAAATTTACCCAAAAATAAAATAGGGATAATGAAACAAATGGCATGGAAAAAAAGAAACTCAACACACATTGCAGCATTAGGAAAACAAATAGGCATTTTAACGCAGTATCAACGATCTAATAATCCTAGTTGTAAAGTTGTTAACTCTGCACTACTATTCATTCAAAGATATAAAAGTGATACTAACCCTACTATAACGGAAATAATCGATTTTTTGAAACAAAAACTAGCAGCCATTGCAAAAAGATTGAAAAGATACAAGGAAAACAATAAACGCCAACAGAAAAACAGGCAATTTCAAATAAACCAAAAAAAATTTAACAAATTCTGCAAACGAACACACCTGTAAATAAAAATGCAACGGAAGGTAATCCGCCCACAGGCGATGAGATCAAGAATTTCTGGTCAAGCATCTGGAGTAACCCAACTAATCATATAAGAACTAATTGGTTACGTGAAGAAGAAAGGCAAAGCAGAAAGATACAAAAAATGTCCAAATTTAAAATAAACGTATAAGATGTAGAATCAGCTATAAAAAAACTTTAAATTGGAAAGCACCAGGACTTCATAAGATTCAAAATTTTTGGTTTAAGAAATTTACTGTAGTACATGAGCAACTTGCAAATTGCTTCACATTATTATTAGAAAATCCTGAACAAATGCCACTATTTATGACCAACGGGGTTACATATTTATTACCGAAAGCGGAAGAGTACAATCTAAATCTATCTTGTTATCGACCTATCACTTGCCTCCCGACAATATAAAAATTACTAACATCTATAATAACTAGTAAGTTATATAAACATCTAGAAATAAATAACTTACTAGTTGAAGAACAGAAAGGATGCAGAAAAGGGTCGCAAGGTTGTAAAGAGCAGTTAATAATTGATTCAGTAGTAACTGAGACAGCAAGAAAGAAGAAGCACTCGCTTTTTACAGCTTACATTGATTATCAAAAAGCGTTTGACAGCATTCCTCATTCCTGGTTACTTGAAATATTACGATTATACAAAGTTGAAGACAACACACTGAATCTTTTAACTTATGCAATGTCAACCTGGAATACAAAAGTACTATTAAATTCACCTTTTAGTTGTATTAATGCTGGAAAAATGCAAATATATAGAGGAATTTTCCAAGGGGATTCCTTAAGCCCGCTTTGGTTCTGCCTAGCATTCGGACCTTTAACTACACTGTTAAACAGGCAAAACAAAGGGTAATTATTTATGGTACATGATGATTTAAAGCAGTTCCGATATCCAAATGAAGTTTGGGTTAGATAAGTGTAGAGTTAATACAATGACAAATGCAAGGTGGATTGAAAATTCAGGATATGCAGCAAGTAATGGTCAAGGTATGATCTTAAATATGACAGAAAATGAAAAATATAAATATTTGGGAGACATTCAAGCTCAGGGGATAGATCAAAATCTGTCTAAGAGAATTGTAACAGAAAAATATTTAAGTCGAGCAAATTCTATACTCAAATAAAAACTATCTGCACGAAATATTGGTTTAGCAGTAAACACTTATGCTACCTCGATTCTAACATACAGTTTTGGTGTATTGAAATGGACCAATACTGAATTAGAAGCACTAAATGTTAGCACTAGAAGAGCTTTCTATAAACACAGATGCCACCATCCGCATAGTTCAATCGAATGGTTTCATTTACCGAGAAGTCACGGAGGTCGTGGAATACCATGTATCAAAGCTCGACATCACATGCAAATAGAAAAGCTTCGCCAATATTTCATGCAAAGGGCAGTTACTAGCCGAATTCATCAAACAATACTTGAAGTAGACTTAAACATATCACCGTTAAAGCTCACCAACAAAGATTCCAACCCTAACTCTAAAATGTTAAGCCTCTCTGAGTTAAAAGAGCAATGGAAGAACAAGCGACTTCATGGACGTTATCCAACTATATTAGATAATAACGAAATAGACAGTTCTGCGTCTCAAGCATGGCTTAGAAATGGTAATATTTTTCCTGAAACAGAGGGTTTTATAGTGGCTATACAGGATCAAGTAATTGCAACAAGGATGTATCGGAAAAATATAATTAAGGCAAACTTATATACTACCAAATGCAGAATGTGTGGGACTGTAGCCGAAAACATCGAACACATCATTTCTGGATGTTGAATGCTAGCACCAAAAGCATATCTCGATAGACATAATCAGGTAGCAAAAATATTACACCAAGAATTACAAATAAAATACATGGATCCAGAAGAAAACGTTCCCTATTACATCTATAATCCGCCTTCCGTGTGTGAAAACCAAGAAACAAAGATTTATTGGAAATGTAAACTTTCACCATTAACACTCATAATAAAATACTTATCTTTTTGTTTTGTACTTTAAATATAAAATATAAATTTTAAATTACAGTTATCTTGTCAGTAAATGTCTGTTAAAATTGTTTACAACATCTTTAACAATTTTTAACAAACATACTACTGACGAAGATAACTAATTATCAAACGTTTAGACTTATAATTTAAAGTACATTAAAAACTCAAGATAAGTATTTTATTAAAAGATTTATTGGAATCGTCAAATAATAACGGATAGACCTATTCCGAACAATATACCAGATGTACAAAAAAAATTACATACCTCATCGACATTTCAGTGCCACTTATAAATAACATAAAAAAGCACACACAGAAAAAATAAATAAGTACATGCCATTAGCGGACGAAATCAAGAAAATGTGGAAAGTAGACGAAGTAATAATCGTTCCAATAATAATTGCGTCAACTGGCGAAATTCCAAAAAACAATACACAATGGATTAAAAGTTCTACAGGTGAATCCAAAATTATATGTTCACGTGCAAAAAGTAGTACCGCTAAATGCCTGTAACATAGTTAGGGGAGTTCTAAATGTATATTAGACTAAGTTACGCTAATTTATATTTACCTGCATATAAAGTACTGTAAATGTATACATACATACCTGTAACCAACAGAGAAAATAGACAAACAAATAATAATAATAATAATAATAATAATAATAATAACTAAAAAAAAAAACAATAATATAAATGTCTGGTGTGGAACACCACAAGACCTTCCAACCTACAAAATGGAAATTAAAGGAAATGAAATAATGTTAATATCTGTTTTCTTCAGACGTCAATAAGATGACATTTTAAACTTCACCTGACAACGTTAAAGTTTGAAATTTTCACCGGCGGCTGCAAAAGTCTTTTGCATCCCCACGCAGCGGATGCAAATGTAAACTCAAGCACACAATTTGGAAAACAACAAAAAAAATATTATTTTTTAGTGTTATAAAGATTAAAAGTACAATGATTAAAACTAAAATTTTCTCCAAAACAAAGTCCGCCGGAGGTAACAGTGGAGGTCTCGCTGCGTTCTAAGGAAATGGTCTTCAATTCTTCCTCTTCTACGTGAACTTCTGAACTCGTAGTGCTTGCAATAGGTGCAAACATTTTCAAGGCTGTCTCTTTTTTGTTGTTAGAGAGTCTTCAATATGACTCTCAGCTACAGTGCTGGATTTCCAGGCACTATTGCGCTTCAAGCACATTAAATCTGCGCCGCCGTCTACTAACAGTGTAGCTGAGGTTCTTCTTAGACAATGCCCTGTGTATTCTCTATAGTTATTGATTTTAAGAAAAAAGCTACCTCCCTAGGAACACTACTTGTTTTATGGATTCCCAACACCGCTCTTGAACATTTTCCATTTCCATATTTCAAAAAAAATCGGCGATCATCCATATCTCGTGGGCCCAAAGCAACGTATTGGTTATATAAATTTAGGAAAGTTTCCTTACAACTGTAAATGATTTAATTTTTTTTTGTTTTGCTATCTGGAATTTTAATATGTAGCAGAGTTTTCAGGTTCTCAATGTCGTCTACTTGCATCTTCACCAATTCATTGCAACGACATGCCCCTGAGATACCAATAATCAATATTATCTTAAAAAAATACAAAATATAAAGACTTGTTTTCATTCTATTTCTAAAACTTACCTTCATTGCCAAGTATTTTTCGTCTGATGCTTCCGATAAAGATTTGTTAAATTGGTCTTTTGTAAATACATTGGCCTACTTTGGGGTGTATCCTTTATTGTGCTTCTTTAGATATGCACGAAGTTTCAAGTAGTTGCTTATATATACGCCATGTCGAATGCTCAATAATGATTTTATCATCGAATATTGGGACCACATTGTCGAGCTTTTCATTTTCATTTTTGTTGCTAATTCGGCAAAATAAGCTAACATTACGGATTCAGAGTAGCTTTTAATATTTTTTTCATCGCATCATTTTATAAATTGCTGAAAAGCGCGTTCATAGATTTTGCTCGATCTTATAGGTAACAGATCATTTATTGGTGTATTAGTCGCTTCAGTAATTTCTGACGGTGTGTAGTTCTCCAAATCCATCATACCCCTAACAATGTAATACTTCAATTTACACAAATAGGAACAAAAAGTTTAATAAAATACTTAAATAACACGGAGAATCTTCACAACTTTCATCTTGCTTAATGCATTGTTTCAACGAAACCTAGCAACGTCTACTGCTGCTTGCCAGAGCATGCTAAGTAAATCTAACTATTCCTCATTTTCACAACCTAATTATTTGTTCTTATTTCACACTTAAGTGTAAAACACGTCTGAAGAAAAAATAGTATATTTTATGTGGAGCAAAGAGACTTTAGCTCCGTATAAAATAATATACTATTTTAGGATAATTATGCAACCTATTTTATAATAAGTTAATTACGAAAATAAGCAACATTGTACAATAATACGTATCAAACAAACGTTTAAAACTTCAAGTCTCACAGAGGTTAATATACAACTACATGCTAACTTATAGTTATTAATGATACTAGTTCGATATGAACGTCATAATGAAACGCGTATAAAGTTAAACCACGAGGTGTTAGCCGAGTAACAGAAACGTTTTCGCAAATAAAAATTCAAAATTATTAAGTTCCCATATTAGTGGATGTTATAGTAGCCGCGCCGGTTGATTACTGCAATTTCTACTTTGACAACGTTATTATTTGCGTTCAATTTTGTGCTTTACATGAGTTTCATGCACTCAGGAAAAAAATTTCTTTCCACAAATTGAGCTAATTTGTCTTCGGCTGGACTGAATTTAACAAATTTTACAGACTTGATTATTAATGTTTACAATAAATAAACGTTAGTAATGATTTTATAATGAATAAGTAAAAGTAGTAACTAACTTTCTTTTTGTCTGTTTTTTATTTTAAAATGTGCGTGTTATTAGTTTATTAGTTCACAATGGCACCGGGTACCGATATTATGAAGGCCATAATAACACCCAAATGAAAATGATAAATATGTCATAATGACATTGGCGTAGATAAAAAAATTAAAAGAACTGAAAAAAATTGAATTACTTTTCTTTAGGGCAACTATGCAACCCGTTTTTTTTATATGTTCATAACGAAAACAGACAACGTTGTAAAAACAAGAGAATCTGTCAGAATGGCGTTTAAAGCTTCATGTCAGATAGTTAATATACACACGCTAACTTAAAAAAAATTCGTTAGCCGCCCGCTTCTGTAGGATATCAATAATGCAGTACAATCATTTTCATTCACGCTTAATTAATTTTTTGACTTACCTTGCATTATATTAAAAAGCTTTATAAAGAAATGGTATGTAAAATCAAATTTTCTTTAAACAATACGTCTACACTTTTTCTTATAGAATTAATCGTTATCAGATAATGAAACAATTTGAAGTAACTCTTAAATCTCAAAAAATTGAATAGAACATAAATTAATCGATATGTTTAAGATCTATTTCTAGGTATTTTTATATCTTTGAAATATGCAGCCGTTTTAGAAATAATTGATAAAAACCCAAAAACTGCCTCTAATAAACCCCCGTCTCCGCCGCTGGATATCCCCCCAAAATGTAATTTGCTCTAAGCCAAGTGAAGACAAGCTTAAATACAAAATCTTACTACGTAGGCGTCCAACATACAAAATGGAAATGAAAAGATATGAAATAATTGAAATAACATTTTTTAGGAACATCCTTTGCAAGAAACTCATTATAAAATAGGCAACATTGTTAACCCAAAAACAATAATCTATGTCAAATAAATGTTGAAAGCTTCATGACAGACAGAGGTTAATAGACACCTAGATGCTAACTTAAATTAAAAGAAATGAAATAATTTTAATTTCAATTTTTTTTTTTTTTTTTTGGATAACTAGCAATCTCTTCTTTATACGTTCATAACGAAAAGATTGTAGAAACAAAAACAGTAATCCATGTCAGAATGACGTTTAAAACTTCATGACAAATATACGTTAACGTAAAAAAAATTCAAAGCCTCCCACATCTATAAAAATACCAATCACACAGTTTCAGCATTTTCAATCATATTTATTTAATTTTTACATTTATTTTGTTTTACATTAAAAAACTTTATAAAAAAAATTTATGTAAAATTAAATTTTCTTCAGAAGACACGTCTACACTTTTTTAATAAAGGTCATCGTTACTCAGATAATGAAAAAAGTGAACTAACACTTAAATTCTACCTTAGGAATTTTTTGCCGCTAACTTATGCATCATATCAAAAAATTGCACAGAACATAACTAACCGATATGTTTAAGGTTTACATTCAGGTATTTTTACAACTTTTAAATATGCAGGTGTTTTAGAAATATTTGAGAAAAATCGAAAACTACCCCTAATAAACCCCTCCCTTCAACTTCTGTAATTCTAAAATCAACTCAGAGTCAAATGAAAACAGGAGTAGTAAACGGACACTTGACGCCATCTTGGATTTTGACGTCACAAGGATGTCCACGTGGGAGACCATATTGTCCACCCTTATTTTTTACGGTTTCTTTTCGGAGGCCTTTTTCAACCCCTAATTTTTTACTCGCTCACGTGTAGGACGTATTTTTTCATCCCTAATTTGTACACACCCCCGTGTGAGACCGTATTTTCCACTCTTTCTTTTCAGAGGCCCTTTTCAACCCTAATTATTTTTATATGCCCACGTGGGGACGAGTTTTTTCTACCCTTTCTTTTGGGAGGCCTTTTTCTACCCTATGGTTTCTTTTCGAGGGTCAACCCTAATTAGAGCCTTTCTGTACTTGCTCACATGAGGGGCTGGGGTTGACCTTGGTGCTTGACATGGTCTTGGACTTAGGGTTGAGCTAGGTCTAGGGGGATGGGGGTTGGTCTAGGGGTTGGTCTTAGGGCTATTTTTGATGGTTATCTAATTAAGGTCCTTTTGGCTATATTAAGGGCAGTATCCCTGGAGGTTAGGCAAACGCACACGCATAAAATGTTGGAAATTACATAATTACCCTAATAAGATATTATTATTAATAAAATTATCGATCCTATTGCTTTAAAATGGTCATACACTATTGCATGATCTTATACGAGAAAACGTTGTATTTCTAATAATGAGGTTCTTGTAGGGATTCGTAACTTGTTCTCGGGCCTTCGCCCCCTGGCCGGGTATGGTATGGGAACCCTAACCTTATAAGACAAGTGTAGAGCGTTGTCCCTTTCGTGGTCCCCTTGGTGCAATTGTATGAGGGTTCTAACTTAATCTTACCGCTGTAGGCCTTCGCCCCGTCATACAAAATAGTATTCTAATAAGGAGGTTCTTGTAAGACAGGACTTGTTTCAGGGTCTGACCCCTAGCCCCTTTGAGTAAAAATTGATTTTAGTGCCATTTAGTGGACTATAGACTAATGATCATTTTCTATAGTAGAAGTTGATAATGCACACCTCTCTCTCTTGCTCTATCTTGTTTCTCTCTTTCTTTAGGCTCTTTCTCACACACAAACCAATCAATTAATTAATCAATCTAAAACAAATCACGCTCGATCGCCAGATCAATTTCAATCAATCAATCAACCGAAATTATGTCTTACAGTTTGCGGAAACCAGATTACAGTTCAAAACTGAATACATTAAAGTCTAATTAAATATGACGTGAAATAATAAATAATTTCTATCCTAATTCAATAATGCTTTATGTATAGGCAGATTCTCTAAACAGTCACCACCTATACTTTCTGAACATTATATCTGATTTATTTGCATGTACAATTACACACAAAATTGTTTCATTGTAACGTGTTCATTGAAAGTTGTAAAAACCCCATTAAAAAAGACTGGAAAGTAATAATTACTTATATATAACATAGAGTTAAATTAAATTAACATGTTTTTAAGAATATCAAACTGATATAACGGAAATAAAAGGCAAAAGGTTTTTAGTTTTATTATTTTACACGAATTAACAATAACTACAAGTTTAAAATCCACGAATACGTACCAGCTATTTGAGAGCTGATCTTATGACGTCATCCTATAAGAGTAATAATACATTTTAAAACCTTTATCGACATTTTTATTAGCAATAGTACACTAAAATATATATATATATATATATATATATATATATATATATATATATATATATATATATATATATATATATATATATATATATATATATATATATATATATAAAATAATACGCTTACTTTTAGAAGTGTTTTCTTTAGCTGTACCATACGTTGAACTGAAATATTTTTTTATACAACGTGTCCACATGTAATCTCACTAAACACGATTTGTGAATGGTTGGATATAAACTGGCTATTACATTCCGATTATTAACTAATTTAGAAAGTAATAGACAAAACCTGATTACTGTTACTCGTATTTACCTTTCTCATAAAATAATTAATAATAAATCGGTTTGAAAAATATTCATATTGTACATGCGGACACAAATTGTTTTTATAAAAAAAAAACAAATTAAGAGTTTGGAATGTAGTAATTATGTGTGCAACATACGGTTTTAAATTTCACAACAACATGTAGTAAGAAACCACAGTTCATGTTTACTTTCCTTTAAAAAAACACTAAATCGTAAAATTTTATAACACGATTTTTAAAAACACATGCTGAATTAAAAAAAAAGAAAAAAAAAGTAGGCATCACGCAATTCTTAATTTAAAAAGTAAGGTACTAAAAAATCTCTTTATTTATCAGAATAGAATGGTTGGGTAACAGGCGTTAAACAATAATTTGATTATCTCGTCATGTACAATTAAACATGTACTAAAATAGTTTTTTTACGAAATCAAACACAGGTAAATTATGTAATCTAAAATATAGAAACATTAACGTATAAAGTCCACACACATCCGAATGGTAGTTTTGCAGTATTGTTTTATTGTATAAGAAGCATCTGGAATTCTTCTCTAGGAAACGTAAATGATATCGTCCAAAGGAATCAAAATACTCTCCGTTACTATTCTCGTCAATGTAGATAGCGGTCCAATGCTGACCTGGTTTGTTTGCAGGATCCGTGTTTACGATAATTGCACACGGTCTAGGTGCGTGTCTCTGTAGTTGATTAGAAGCACATACAAGCCGAAACACATTCTTCTTGTGGCTGGGAATCGATTTGAAGCATCTCAACACTTTTACCGTATACATCTTTGGAATTGGTATGCGTCCAGTCTTGCAGTAGTAAGGCGTTTTCCAGGGCACATATGGGCTCAGTGATGTGGTTTAAACAGCTATATGCTTTTGCTTCCCTTTTCAACTGTTTAATCGACGAGCAATCAGTCTCCTCCAGGTTTACTATTGGTTTGTTAAGAACCCTTAAAAACTGTTGTTATTCACTATCCTTAACGTGAATTTTGTTAAATGGGCGCAACACTCTCATCAACTCCTCACGGAAATTGTTGTAATGTACATGACCCGACCACCATTTCAGTCCATGATAGTTATCCTCCAAAAATTTTATCTGTTGTGACATGGATCTTGATATAAAGTAACCTCGACCATGATCTGTAACCATGGCTATTTCTTTCGGTATGAATTCGTTGTTAACACCACTAAACCCTTGCACATCCAAGTATGCGTCCATCTTATATCGGCTACTGCTGTACCCTGAAGCTTGCAGGTTAGAGCTACCACTTTTAACAGCTAAAATCCATAACGACGTTCCGATGTTTATCGATCGCGATCACGTTATTGAATTCTGCATACACCAAACAGTTAACGGTTTCTACAAGCACTTCTTCAAACCCGACTTCCAGCCGAAGGAAGCCGTTTCTAACTAAATTCCAGTGCGTACTAGCGTTTGCAGACAAGTCAGGTGTTAGGTCAAAGGTCATTAAACAGTAGCCGTTGGGGTAATCACTTCTCGATATATCGTTACCTTCATTCAAAAAATGAATACCCGTACCAGAGAATAAGGTATGTACGCTCTTAACTATCATAAACATTAGCTGTAAAGTCTGGTTGTAAGGCCTTCGAAGGAATTTGTTGTCCGTTAATATATAACGACATGCAGTTAATATTGCAGTGATGAAAATTGAACGGATTTGAGGAGTAGTCACCGTTGAAGGCTTTATTTATTACAAAGCCTACGATGCATCGTTTAGGTAACTGACGATCATCAGGAAAACATTATCCAGTGATTTTCGCTGTATGCCTGCAGGTATAGTTAACACTTTTACGTCGTTCCTTGTAACAGGGTATTTTGCGGTAGTTGTTTCTAAAGCTTCAGCGTGCGCAATTAGAATAGTTGGATTGATTCGCATACGTCTCACCAGCAAAACTGGCGTCTATAATTCGCGTCTTGTAATTTGAAGCGAGTGATGCCATTAGGCTAAAGGTATCTCTTGATCGTACAAATTTAGCCTTTAACTCAACACCACTTATTGAGAAGCTTTTCTTGATTAAACAAATCCGAGTGCACGTGGCCAATCATCTGTTTCTGTTTCCCGGTAGCCTCAAGTGCTTGACGTTTTGAGAAACCGTTATTTGTGTTTCCCAGTGTATTCGTCTGTCCAGCTGTACCATTATACCATAAGGTACGTCCTAGATGCGAACTCTTGACCTCCTTTCCATAATTTAGCAGCGTTTCGATATATGAACTGTAGACGTAGGTGTTGTTTGGTTGTGACACCATCTTCAGATTTAAGTAAACCTCCACCTGTGAAAAACGCGAATGCATCCAATTGTTTACCGGTGCTACAACATCAGCGTCTGTAAGTGCTGTATCATCTTGCTTTAGAGCTTTAGCTGTGATGTACAACATGGTCTGACTTAAATCTATACAATCGTTTCCATTTCCGGGGCGTCATCACTCAGAGCTGATATCAGCTGATAAGGGCTTGTAAAATATCCATTCACCACTCTCGATACTTGTCTGCGTCGATGGTAAAGCGAACAAATCCAATTCGGACTTGACGTACTCTTTTACAACCCGAACCCTCCATCATTTTATCGATTTTCTCGTCGGATTTACGCTTAAGGTTTCTACTTGCCTCGTGAAATCTTTCTTGAAACGAATCCTTAATAGGTCGATCCTCTATGACGTCACCAAGAATATTAGCACCCGTTCTAAGAGCTTGTTTTCCAATAGCCTTTGCGCCAGACTTAAATAACGGTATTATATTTCTAAATAAACCACCTAACCAGCTCCCTATTCCATGACTACGTTGATATGGCGCACCTCTGTAGATAGAGCCGATACCGTTACCGGCCTGATCCATGTAATAATGCTGATAAGGGCAAACCATTATTGTACTTTCTTAAATTGTAGCTTCAGGCACGACGTTCCAAACTCAAATGGCATTGCTGCACACGTATCTGTTTTTGTATTAATCTCGATGTTTTCAAATTCCCGTGTCATTACCTGTATGACGTGTGCAGGCGAAAAAACCACATCTTTATGACCCCCGTAAGCATAGTTTTCTGAAGTAATATTTATTATACGCATAAGTGGAGATAAAACATCACCCACAATTTGCGGTTCAACGATGTCGCAATAAACAAACATCTGAGTTGGTAATCCTATCCATATACAATCGGGGTTGGGGGGTATTGGTTCCATAGCTATGTTCTGATACGGTCGATAACCCAATTGTAAGGCTAGACGTTGTGAGAATCCGAATAGCGAGAGCTGAGTTTTTAATTTCATAGTGACGAGCTTAGTTAGATTATGATATTCGATTGTTAGCAATTTACTTATTAGTACATAGTTACTTAGCTCGTTGATAATTTCTTCTATGCTGGCGTAATTTCCCGAAGCGATTCGTATCACGTACCAGCCACCTTCAATATAAATGATCTTCTCGTTGTCGAGTTGAAAATATTCTGCGGCCTTTTTAATATCGTTTCTAACACGTTCTCGCCAGGTGGCTCTGTTCTATAACAAATTAAATTATATGTTGCACTTATAGCGGCAAAAGAACATGGGTACTGAATTTCCGATATCCCTACAACCCAGGAGCCCGTTAATATTATTCGTTTTGGCAGTTGCGTAATGAAACTTGTCATCATATTACCTGGAAAATACATCATAGAGCTATTACTCAATAAGGTAAGATAAAACTCCATTTTTATATATCTCTCAACTGTAAAGCTAACACCCACCTATTAAATTTGTCACTGTATCCACGCCACTTGACCAGGTATTGTTTATATCGCCCGCGGCCCTTTTCTGCTAGAATCTTATCAACTTTGAATAGAGTATCTTTATCAACCGTAACAACTTGCAATTTTTCTTCGTAAAAGGTACCCTCAACAGGGCTATTGTTGTAAGCAGACACAAGTCTTTCGAGTACATCAATATACCTGTAGCAATTTTTGTAAGTGAAATAACGCCAGATCTTTGTTTTCAATGTTTCATTAAATCTTTCAACTACAGATGCTTTTACATCAGGGTTATTTGTTACATAGAAATTGATACTTTGTTTCTTGAAAAAGTTTTGTACACTGATCGCCACAAACTCTTTGCCTTTATCCGTTTTTAGATTTGCCGGTGTATTGTCGCAATCCTTAAAAATATTCGCGAATACTTCCACTACAGATGAGGCTATCTTCGTTTTAAGTGCTCTCGCCCATGCACTCTTGCTAAATACATTAATTACCGTCAGTATGTAGCTGTATCCACTATTGTGTTTACTTAAAGTTCGCATATCACAATGATCCGCTTGCCACAACTCGTAAAGGTTACTCACAATATATTCATTTCGTGGAAACTTTTTTCTGACTGGTTTATGTACCGTATAAGCTTCCTGTGCCTGTAGCCAGTTTTTCACTTTACCATATCTACCCTTTACAGGATTAGTTAAAGGTGTTATACCAGCGAACCCTGCTGGATGAGAGGGATCATAGTATACAGCATCCATGTTATGGCCGCCACTAATCCCAATCTAGTGAAAGTCCTTTTCTTCTTCTTTGAGAGATTCTTCTCGGTGTTTCCCGCGTTCCGCTATCAGCATCGTAATTCTCACCAATAGTTGTGAGAGTCCGTTCAACGCTGGGTGATACAAAAACACATCAAACCTTTGCGTATTTCCGATAAACTCTCGTGGTATATTTATCTCTTTAATGTACGTTGCAAACTGACGCCAACCGCGCGGGTTTGTGGTTTTTCGTTTTCTTAACGTCTCGTGAACCAGATCGATAATGCTGGAATGTGGTATGATCTCGCCTTTTATTGTGACAGTACCCCTTTTATCCCAAAAAACATCGCTGCTCGTATTCAGTATACGTAACAAAGCAGCGCCTTTTCTCTTATATGAAGGCGGAAGCGTTGATACTATCGCGTCGTCTGTCAGACCTTTGCGTTGCGGTAAATCTCTAGTATCATCAGCAACACCGTCACCGCTGATTGTTATGCTGGTGGGCTGACGTAACTGATTGGAAAAGTGTAGATACCTTTGAAGAACTTGGTTGTACTCCTGCCATTTGTCATGGTCGGTCATTTTAGTTTTTAAAACTTTATCCATATCGTTACCCAGCTGCGTTAAAATGTTGTTTTGTGTAACATCTGGTGCCTGTAAGCGCTGTATAAGGTCCATCGGTAGAATAATCATCTTCTTGAGAATGTAGTCCATGGTTATTGAAACAGATTACCCAGAATTCCGCCGAGTAATGGTCCTAATAGGAGTGGTAGAAATGCAACACCTTTCTGTGCAAGAAACTGTTTCTTCTTTTTTATAGATTCGCCTCTCTGTGCCAAGTGTCTTATAATGTGCTTCTGTTGAGAGAGTCACTGCTTCTGATCAGCTGACATAGGTACACGACCTTTTAAAATGTTATGTGCACACTCGCACATACACTATAAGTGCTTACTATCCAAACATTTCAATAAAGCGTCACGTTGAATTTTACTTAATCTGGTTAATGCATACATGATGTCAGTGTTCTCGCTTAAAACGTCAGCCATCATATATGATGAAATCTTTATGACTGTGTGACTTAAATCCTTTTTTCGCTATACATACCTGGCAGATACCTTGAGGCCCGAATATGTTTGTTCTATAACGTAGCACATGCGGTGTATTCTGTCTTAAATCGAACAATAAATATCCGTGCGGGCTTGAAGTAGCATCTTGGTACGCTGCTTCTAAAAATTTTGGGTTATCCGGCGAAATCTGTCTTGCTAAATGCTGTATCTGAGCTCTGTCACGTGGGTTCTTAAACAAAATTATGTAATGTGCGTTGAGAGAAATATGTTCTGCGTTAAGAAAAACACACTTAGATTTCGATGGTGACAGCCCTTTGTAAAAATATCAACCACAGAGCCGTTAGAGCGAATTAGATCGTAAATTATTATTAAGACAGGTTTTTCCCTGTCAAACTGTTCCATATCAGGCAAACCCTTTTGAAACTCCACAGAGAGATCTTTGAATAAAGGCTGCCACTCACTGTAAAACCAGATCTTTAAAAGCTGTATCGCAGGCGGTTTCGATATTTTTTAGAAAATAAACGACAAAATACGATTTCCCACAACCCGACGGACCCGCAACTATCGCCGAAAAGGGGTGCTTAAACTGACCCTCTATCTTGAATCGATAAACGATACTAACAGATACTCTACCGACAACCTGGTTTAAATGGACTAAATAACATCCTTTTCAATCAGAATTCTAATCTCATCAAGTACAAGATCAAGACAAAGCCTAGCTCCAGCCCCAAGACCAAACCCTAAGACTAATCCCAAGTTCAAGACCATTTCCAGGTCCAACCCTAAGA
>JARFJB010000050.1:35000-107500 GCA_036346205.1 Vesta saturnalis
AAGTAGGTGGGAAGGTAAAAGTAAAGTCAAGTTTGACAACTAGATGTGTTATAGTTATTTACCTTATAAGTCCTGAACAACGGATATTACGGACGAATGAGTAATTAATTCGAACGGGGCGAACCCGAGTCAGAATTTGTTTGCGTAATGAGTACGTAATGACCTGGTACCGGACGAATAACGTAACGTACTTTAAAACGTACTGAAACTCCCAAAAAATTAAGAAAAGGCAAAAATGCATTTGTTCAAACCTGCGTCAAGCAAAGTGGATAATTCTCGTGGTTACCAGGTTTGCTAGGGGCGCTAGGGTTGTTTGTTTACAATTTGCGATCAGTAAAAGAAGTGCAAATGTGTGATGAAAGTATAAATAATTCTGACGATACCTGAGAAAAAATTTATTCCCCTCAAGTTTGAGGAGCGTTACAATAAAGATTACAAGATGTTTAATGAATGCGGCGGCAACATGAAGTGAAAATAATTGATGAGAAAGCTATGCTGGCATATTTGTGTAATTTTGTGAGTAATTTTTCTGTTTTAAATACATAGTTTTAGTACAATTTGCTCCATTCCTAGTCCAAATAATACTGCGGTTCTTCCTTGTGGAGCAATGTCTGCAACACAAATACGAATGTCATTAATAATGCCTTAGCGGCAACAATACGTCATGAAGAAGTTTGTCCACTGCAAGTTAATGGATACGAAAATTGCACAATTAATATTAATTTTAAGATTCCAAAATACTCTAGTAGAACAGGGACACCTAACATCTAGGATTTTGTGAAACAGAACTTTGTTCTCTCTGATGCTGCCCGGCATTTTAATGCTAAACTAAATTCGTGGGTCCGTTCCGAATTAAAGCGGTTGTGTCACCTTGGACGTATGAATTAGAATCTAAGGGCACATCTATAGGAGTGTTTCACGCGAAAGATCTCAAACCACATTATACTTCTGTAAATTCTCATTCTTCTGACTGACTGTTTTTATACGCCCAGGTCGGGATCGTATTCTTTCACCTGGCAATGAAAAGATTTAATCTGTTATTAAGTAGGATCCGTTTTTATCAAAGGAGATTGCATAATTATTATTACTTTTGTTTAATCCCATCTATCGATTTTGACCTAATTTATTTATGCATTGGGGGTTGCATTCTAATAAGGGGCCGAAGTATTTTAAGACGGGAATCTGTTCGCGTGCCTCTTAATATGTGTTTATTATTATTAAACAATTATACAACTTCATTATGATTGGAAAGTGGCAATCAGTCGTCGACATCGCGTTAATTAATGTGGTTACAGATATTTAAAAAAATTGCTGCTGCTGCAAAGAAACATTAAGATCTAATTTAAATATTATATGAAATAATGTAAATCATTTCCACCCTGATGCAATAGCGCTTTTTTTATATGCCCACGTGGGGATCGTATTCTGGTCTATTTTGTAAAGCTAATAAACAACTGGATTATTTTTTTGATATTAAAGAAGCTAATCAAGATAAAGATAATATATACAATTGATTTTTAAATACGCTGTTAAATTATTTATTATGATAATAAAACAGTTAATGGGTATTGCGTAATCAGTTAATTAATTTGTTGTCACACAAAAGTGAATGAACGATTTCGCAATTGGTAATAATCAACACTGTACAAATAGAGATGCAATGCAATTGCGAAGACGTTATAATTAAATTAAATTACAAAATGTCTATCAAACCGTCAACAGCCAAAACAAAATATATATTTGCGCAAACAGGTTATTTAATATTGTGATGTATGCAGCGAATTGCCTGTGTCATCTTCGTTAACCTAGATTTCGCCTCTATGTCATTTTACATACATAAAACTTCTGTCTCATCAGAAATTCCTCTGTCAAAAAAAAAAAACTGTTGTAGATTTTATAATCAGGTTAAGCATGCATGCTGACCGCTTATTAGGGTAGTATTTTTAAATTTTCGGGTTTACCGATAATGGGATTGGCGCACCAACACATAAGTATATTTTACATATAAGCTCTGCCTTGTCAGAAATACCCCGTGTCAAAAAGTAACTTAGATTTATAAACAGGCCCCTAAGGAAGGTATTAGAGCGCGGTTACAGAAACAAGTAGCGTACACTATACATAAACCTGTGGTGAGAAATTTGCTCGAAACAGGTACATTGTGGGTAAAACTTTTTTTTGAGTTATGACAGGCGGGGTCTTTGCGATATGAGAAATCTAGGTAAATATAATGACTGGTACTGTACGGTCATCGATGTATTTAGCAAGATGGCGTGGACACGAGCTCTGAAGCTGAACAACTACACGTTTTATAAACGACGTACAAAGGGGTTAACTTAAGAATAAATTAAGGAAATACCATTATAATATTGACTTAATGGTATAAATCTACGACAAACCTACAAACTTATTTGATGTCAGTGATTCTAGCATATGCTTAGATGACAGATTATGAAAAATAAACTGTGACCAAAATGTTGAAACATGTATGTTTGCGTGTACATTTATTAACAAGGTTTAATTGATTTATAAAACGAATTTTTAAACACAACATTTTTTCTTTTACATCTGTTAATATGTATCATCTACATTAAACCCTCTTTTCTTTGTCTGTCGCATTTGAAATACTTCAAGATTCAAACGTAACACTTTCTTCCCTCAATGAGTTTTAAAACTGTTCATTGAGCGTTCTTTCCTCTAATTAGAATGCCTTCCTAATGTTATAATCGAACTTTTTTAACAATATGTGACACTCCAGTCTGACATAGGTCAGTTTAAATTTTCAAGAGCACCAGTTAATTGTACTGCATTTTTAATAAGGTTTCTTAATTGGTGCCCGCGAGCTTTGGTTAGTACAGCCAACTCAATTAAGGAATAAAATAATGGGCAGTAATAATTGAATTATCATCAAAACGTTAAGATGCAATTCTTAAAGCTACTGTAAATTATGAATAGTGGATGTATTAATACTCTCACAGCCTTTGTGAAGTATTTCAATAAGAAACTTTTGTCAATAATTGCTCTAAATGTGGGTATATGCTATTCAAATCCTGTTATGCTTCTTCCGAAAAACAATAGAGTTTTAAAAATGTGAATGTCTTACTGTAGGATCTAAATAACAAATACTGAAGCTACTATTATTAATTTCTTCATTTGAAATCCCATTTGAAGATGCAGCTCTCGTTAAAGGGTTAATATTCTTATCGGTCTTCACTACAATGTCACATTTAATGGTTTACATTTAAAACTTTAAAAAATTCTTAAATTCAGACATTAATAATCACTTTAAAACAATTAAGGAATAATCTGAAGAAATAGTTATTCTTACAAAGTTATTTCGTATATGTAGGTTCGGAGATAATCCCAAACAAGCTTGTAATATACAAAGTGCAACTAAGGCTACTATATTATTTAAAATAAAAGTTCTTTTACAATAACGTTAATGCACAATCGTGATAAATTGTATTTATACCACAGGGTTGAATTACGTATAGTTTATAACATATGATAGGTTAACCTATCATAATAACTTTATTATTACCTTTCCTTAATAACCGTGGTTTATTCAACCAACACACCACAAATGGTTTGGTTCTAATTACGCAAAGGTACGGAAAATATGAAAATATAAACTATCAGGATAGGATTATTACACATAATTAAAATACTTATCTTTTGAGTTTTTAAATGATGTATTTTTCTATTTATATTTTGTATAAATTGAAAGTATAAATGGTATTATCTTAAAGAATTACTTGAGATGTTAAAACAAATTGATGAAATATAAAGACTATTAAAACGCTCAAATACAAGCCTGCTTAACCCATTCGGGACGACTGGTACATATAAGTACCAGAGAAATTTCAAACTACCTGAAAAATAAAATATTAGTTAAATTTAAATGAGAATTGTACCAGTCAGTAATATTGGGTATTGTTGGCATATTTACGGTCAGAGCATTGTGAAAAATTGTGCACTTCGGCAACATCGCTTCTGTTTACAGTTTGGTGTACTAGACACGCGCATGTAGGGTGTATTATTTCGTTTGTAAACAACTAAATAGTGCTTATTTTCGAGTTATTGTGAATATTCTTTGGTTACTATGGATCGACCCGCATCTAGAAGCAGGTAAATATTAATTTGACGAAATTATGAACGTTTTTTTGCGTAAATACTTGTTGTGGTCCTTATTTGTACCAGCCGGGTTTTTTAGTAGTACACATGTTACCAGTTGTAAGGTTGTGTAGTAATAAAATGTATTTCAGGTCATTTATACAGAAACCTTTCTCCAAAGAATTGAACAGCTTCTTGAAGTGCAGCTTTCGGAACCGTGTTCTGAGATTCTAGTGACGATTACGAACCCTCCGATGGAGATTCATATACCGATTCTGATGAAAGTTTGAACAGAGTCAGGTAAAGATGATGTAAATTCTTAATTCAAATAGTTCAGATATAGATAATAATATAGATAATGAACAAATAAAAGCTGAATTTGAGTCAGCCTCCTTACCTTTAGATTTGCAAAGAGATGAACCTATTACAAAGGGCAAGGGTAAGAACAAAAGGGTTATAGAGGTTGTTCAATGGAGCACACCGACTAATCAGTTCAGACCAGCAAAACGATTACCATTTGAAAGAGATTGTCAATTGGCATTAGACATTACTAGGAATTTGTCACCTATGGAGCTTTTTCACAAAGTTTTTCCGCATTCACTCTATTTGAACATTGTAAATTATACAAATCAGCGTCCACAAATTTCCAATCGAGCAAAAAAAAGGTCTGATAAAATGAATGATAAAGGTGAACTACAAATAATTATAGGGACAATCTTTATTATGTCTTATAATAAGCTTCCGGCTTTGAAACATTACTGTAGTACTAAGAAGTCTATGGGAAATGAAGCAATAAGACACGCTATCTCACGAGATAGATTTCTATTGCTAGCTTCAAAATTATATTTTAACTCTCCAGAGAAACGAGAGGAAGCACCGAAAACGTACCACGTCGATAGGCTAGTATATTGTCTGAAATATACGTCTCAACGATGACGTCAGGATAATACAACTCAAAGTATCGACGAATTCATGACAAAATTCAAAGGTCATCACTGCAACAGTATATGCCTCTAAAGCCTACAAAAAGGGGCATAAAAGTGTGGCTTCGTTGTGATAGCGCCATAGGATACAACTACGATTTTAATATTTATACAGGTAAAGATACCGTTGCTATTCCAGATGATACTTTAGGTGAATGGGTTGTCAGCTCACTGGAATCAACAATAAAAGTCAACGATGTGGTGTTATGCTCCGATCGCTTTTTTACTAGTGTGAGACTGCTACAAACTCTAAGGTATCCAGCTTTAGAAACAGTTATGGCAACTAGAGTAAACGTTCCTGTTGTACAAAAAAAGCTAAAGAAAGGAGCATGCAAGTTTTTGTCTTCTCCCGATGGTTTGCTATATTTTGCGTATGTGCGTGACTATATTTACTACAGATCTAATTACTAATTATAATATCTAAAACCCCTATTTAGTTAGAAACATCCGTTTCTAAGGTTTGTTTAACTATAGTGCGCATTTACATATACAATATTCGTTTGGCACAACGGTTAATGTTTGTTTCAAATATTCTTAAACGCTTTATTATCTCTTTGGATAGGTTTCACAACACATAATTTTCAAATGAATAAGTAATTGACTTTACTTGTAAACGTTTTAAATTTTCAAGCTTCAAAGTCGGAGATGTCAGTAAACAAGCAATGCGTCAACTGCCCGACAATCATTATCCCGCTAAATTATAATTAACTACGCATAAAGTGGTTAAAATATCACAAGGAAGCATGAAACGAAACCCACACAAGGGATACCTTTACATCTCTGTAATCTTGAAGTCTTCAAAAAAACGTATTTTTTTCTAAAATACCAAAATCAATATTCGAATCCACTATTTGATACTAATATTTATAACTACCCCCATTTTTTATGGTAACCTCCCGCGCGGACGATTTCTTTTTGCGCACAAAATAGTAAATTCTAATGCTATTTGTCTTTGAACTCCACGTAAAATTTTGGATATTGCATTAAAGTTTATGTATGTGTATAATCCATAGCTTAAATGTGAAATTATATTTTATCCTGACTTTCAAAACGTTATTAACTCTCGCTTTTCCCTATTGTGTTAATTTTAAAAATAAATTCCTGTGTATACACTGGCGATACGGTAAGTAGACGGATTCTCTATTGCCGCTCTTGTGGTAATAAATTTACATCTAAGATTCGAAATAAAAATTCTCTATCCACACAGTTACCCTTCCTAAAGACATATACTATTATTATTTAACGTAAACGATATCTTAACATGTTACACTGGCGTTACATTTACACTCTCACAACCCAAGAAAATCGTGCAATTTTTATTTAGCCTATTCTTACGCTTTGTTGAATTTAAACACTGTGGATAGACACATGATTCACCAGGTGAATAAATAGAGCAGTTAATGGAGGCCCACACATTTCACAAACAGATTTTGAGTTTTCCAAAGATGATTACTATTGAACGTTTCGCTAATTTTTGAAAAGTCAATCAAGACAAACCATTGTAAATAAATGGATGTGTAGGTAAGGTGAGTGAAAATGTGTTGATGGTTTAGTGGTGCTCAATTATAGAAGACCTGTATCATTTCATACAAAGTAATGACTAGTGGAATACTTATAATTAAATTATATCAAAATGTAAACTTTCATAATTGTCATTCATAATTGAGATACTTACCTTTTGGGATGTTATCGTGTATTTTTATGTAAATTTTTTACAACTTTAAACCTCTCGATAACAATTACAGTTGTAGTCCTCAGTAAATGACAGCAGTTTAAAAAAATTATTTAAGTCGTCAAGGGATTTACGGAATATGTGAACGCAAAAATAAGCCTTTTATACCAGTCAGGTAAATATATAAGGAAGCCAACTGAGGAATCAAATTTTATTTTAGTAAAGATAGTTGTACCTTCAATAAACTAAATATTGTTAAAGCACGTTTTTCATGACATTTCAAAGGACCCTCTAAAGTACAACGGTTAACAATGAAAGATGCTGCAATCAAAAAACAAAACTTTAAGTTAATCAAATTATACGAGTATGTGTAGGTGCAAAGTTGTGAATGAGTTTAATTTACATTTACAGCCAAAAAGCTTGGTAAAAAGAAACAAATAGTCTAATGTTATGAATTATACTAGGTGATCACTTTTTGTGGGTTTACCATTTCTATAATGTTTTTAAATGTAAACCTAACTTATTTAGGCGATTATGTAGCTTAAAATGCAAGCATTACATTTTTTAAAACATGTCCTATACCCAAATGTTTTTGAGGTATTGCAAGTGTTTGGCCAAATCATAATTGAATCGAGGTGTATCAATCATAATTTTTATGCAAACTCTGTGCATATATTTCTACGGATTTCCATTATTGCTAAAAAAGCGATTCAAAAGTACGTAACGTAATAGTACCCTGAAAGTGACAGTATCACAGTACTAGAAACATTTAAATAACTCACATATCCCAACAATGTAGAAAGTCATTTAAACAACATACGTGGTGTCTCTTTAAAATTTTAAAGTTTTCTGCTTGAATTGTTTGGTTTCTAAAGCAACGTTAACATTAGTTGTGTTACAGTTAAATAAATTGAAAGAATATCCACTTGAAGATTTAAAATGAGTTTTGTACTTGGAGAGTATTAGGAAAATAGGTTAAGAGCAATAAAATTTCGTCGCAAAAAGAAGTCGAGACCATACTGTTAGGAGTTTTTGAAAGTTTGCGAGTACGAGTTTATGAGATAGAATACACAAAAAAAGTAGTGCAAGTAAGAAAACCTGTCACGGAAAGTAAAGATAATGGCATAACAGTACTGCAGCTGTTAAAGATCCAAGAACTATTAGCAGGATTACTGTCAATGACACAGGCGTGAGTCAATAATATACAAAAAATCCTTAAAAATACCGGTATCATCCACTTATAATATGTTAGGTATAATAAAATAATAGTGTAGTAAATGCGTATATAAATGTTCTCATAACAAATCCTTAAACTAACTAAGAGATACAACCCCTTCACCAAAAATAATGCATTTGTCTCAGTCCGTAACTATTTTTTAATTATGCTCGGAATAACTAAACCAAGGTTTACAATAAAAATTTTACCAAAATGTAAAAAAAAAAATATACAAACTATGTTTATTAACAGTTAAATTTAGGGTTATATAAAATATATCTTAAAAATAGCGTTACAAAATATAATACATCTTCTTGAGAACCCCTGGTATTATAAAAAATAAATGCGGAAATGCAAACCAACGTGATGTAATCCTTGTATCAATGTTGCGCAATATATCGCAATAAAATGCTTTACGTTGTAACCTCACCAAAATGTCTAAATTGCTCTTCAAGAAATTTGGGTGATCCAATGTTTATTGCATTCTCTCGAAAGTTCAAAATAAATAATGAGATCTACATTCAGATCGGCATTAAAAGCAAAACGCAATAATAAAATGAAAGCTTACGTAAAAGTAGAATTAAATGTGCAATTAAAAGTGGCAAAGTAAAAAAAATGCCTGCAAAAAGCAAATGTTTTAGATTTTAGTATTACGAGTTAAATATATCTTACCATTAAATCAATGGCACTTTTCACAAAATTTAGGTGGAAACCCAAAAATGGCTTCCTGCATTAAACAGCGTACCACAATAAATGAAAAAAAATGGACGCTTCGGATGATGACGCGTTGCGCGAAAATATGAGCAGAAAAAAATAATTTAAAGGAGTGGGGTGATAAACCCTTAAGAAAAAATGCACCTAAGTTACATCAAAATGCAAATTAAGTTGCCTACCACATACCTATAATTCTTTAATAATTAAACTTTTTTTCCTACATTTACAACTAAATGAACGAAGAACATAAATTACGGTATATTTTAATACAACTCAAAATGGGTTGTTACACACTACGTACTAAAATACGTCAGAATCTACATGGGCAGATTCTAAATATAGACTAGACCTTTGTTTGCAGTCTCCCAAAATTTAACGAAGAACCAAACTTGTTTGAAACATCATTACTCACAGATGAAGCTATATTTAACAATAACTGATTAGTTAATCGGAACTACTTTCGTTATTACGATTCCGAACTCAAGCATTTATTTTGAACTATTGATCGTCAGAAACGGTAGAATGTAAATGTAGGCGATAAAACAGCATACAATTTTTAAAATCTTTTTAATCAGATTATTAGACTTCAAATGTTATGACAAATCAAACAGGTTCAATTAGATGTAGTTTCTACATATTTTCAACGATATTTGGGACATTACCTTGCCAGAAATTTCCAACAAATAGACACGAATAAGAATCCCAGTTAACTGCCCGCAAGATCTGACGAATTAACTTTCATAGGGTCGCGTAAAAAACTAGTATGTAATACTTCGCCTGCCTTTCCTGACAACTTAGTTGCATGTCATGATTTAGTCTATTCCTTAAGAAAACTTATTGTTTTATCACACATTCATATGTGCGTACAGAACGCTATGCAACCATTATTCTATTACTATCGCTAAATGTTACAAAGGTTCGCCAAGATTGGCCATAATACGCGCGCGGGCGAACGCGCGCGCGCGTGTGTGTTCGTGTGCGTGTGCGTGTGCGTGTGCGTGTGCGTGTGCGTGTGCGTGTGCGTGCTGCGTGTTCTGTGTGTGTGTGTGTGTGTTGTGTGTGTGTGTGTGTGTGTGTTGTGTTCGTGTGCGTGTTGTTAGTTTTTTTCTTTTTCTGTATTTTAATTATTCAATAACTTTACTTTAAATGTAAAACTTATTAAGTTTGAACAGATGTTATATTATTACTTTAATGTATTATAAACAATATGAACGAAAACACCTTTAAACGGGAAACATTATGCTTAATACACAAATGTGTATATTATCTTTTCTATGAGTATATTCCTGAAAAAAATATTTACGCCAACATGTAAACATGTCCCGAAAATGGGAAAGAGATATAATATATTGGATATCTGAAAATCGGTTCAGAATGGAATGCAGGATTATTACGTTTTTGTTGGAAATTAGTTAAAGAATCATCCCTCAAAATAGATACATTGATACATAAGACACTGTATTTAAGGACCCTTCTAATGATCAAACGATTTCTAGATTAATATCTTACATACAACACTAAAACCTAAGGTCAATAATATTTTAAAACAAGAAATAAACGTCATTATTGCTAACAAATCATCTGAAACAACCAAAAGTTTATTTTCTAAAATTAAAGATAAAACGAAAACTTTAAATAATGTTTAAGTAATGATTGCAATAAACAATCTGTGTGACAAACTCAAAGCGGCTTAAACAGTAGAATTACTTCCCATAAAAGCGTGCGTTACATTCTCTAGAAACTGGTCATAACCCAAATTTTGATATATTAAGAATGTTAATCCCAGACATTAATTATTTCAGGAGTTTATTTTTAGAAATACTTTTTATACATAAAGAACCTAGCACATTACACGAAATAACTGAGACTCAAAATTTAAGTGGTATGCACCGTGTCCAAGATAAGGATGCCCACTATGGGGATCTCGGAAACGGTAAGAGTTGGAAGGTTGGTTAAATGGAATAAAAGTTACGCATTTTAGAGGATGTATTTATGGTCTTTGTAGAACTTAGTTTTTGAGATATTTAAAAGGAATTGAATTTTCTGATTTTCGTTTTAATTTTTTTCTGACTTTATTTGAAGAGCTATCAAGAAAAGAAGAGCACATTTTCATTGCCACATTTCTAGCTCTACTTAATGCTCTTATTCAATTTTTGATACAGCGTTTCGTGTGTTAGCGCAACCATCATCAACTTTATTTTTTTAAATACACGAAAAAATTATTTTTGCCACATTTAAATTCTCTCCTTGATTCTGAATTCAACGATATATCACACTTTATATTTTTGATACGTTTCGGATGAGAAAATTCATATTCAATGTAAAACATCGAAAACGTAGTTAAAACTATAAAACTAATACTAGAAACATTAGAAAACCGTAAAATTATTATAAAATTAGGTTTTGTAATTTTAAATGATAGACAAATAAAAAACAAATTTATTTTAAAGGTTAATAAACTCATAAAAGGTGTTCAAAAGATTCCATTCTCTAACATAAATAGCATCTTCTAACTGTAGCATCTAAAACATTCTTCAGCATTTGAGGAGTAATAAGCAAACGCTTCGAGAACTAATTTTGTAAAATTTCTTCGTTTTCAATATCGTTTCCATAAATGTAATTTTAATGTATCCCAAAGAAAAAAATCCAAAGGTGTTATATCTGGAAGAACGGGCTGGCCACAGTACATTTGCATGAGTGCCAATACATCTTTTAAATCTAACTGACAGGTTTCTCTGACAACTCTGGAATTATGTGCTGGTGCACCGTCCTGCATAAACCAACAACCTTCAACTTCTTGGAAAGGCAAATCATTCAAAGCTATCTCTAATTCATTTTGGAGTAAAATTTGGCGTTCAGAATTTAAGGACTCGTGGTAAATGAAAGGACCTATAATTCAGTACCGAATATAGCAGCCCAATATTAAATCCGAAACGGTGTTGGTGTTTGGCCGTTTTGTACAGACGTGGATTTACTCTTGCCCAATAATGAGCATTTCTATGATTAAAAATTCCATTATTATTAACCATACTTTCATCGGACCATATTATTTTATTCGGAAAATATTCATTGTCTTGAGATTGACGTGTATACCATTAAATATTCTACGTCTTTCTGGGTCACCTGGTCGAAGTCCTTGGCAAATTCTAAATTTATATGGATTACCTTCTTTAGAACATAATGAGCTGTGGAATGGGCTATGCCAGTTTCCCTCTTCAATTTTCCTAGTAGAAACCTCTGGATTTTCCGTTACAGCTAATAAAACAGTATTGGCTTTTTTTTTCATTGCAAGGTTTTTGCGAGATTTTACAGGTTTTTGAACGCACCATATTCTTTTAGATTAACTGCTAATGTGCGAAAAGTTCTTTTGTGAGGTTGACGCCTTTCTGGTATTTGTTTAAATACATTATTTCGGCTTCAGAACAATTACGTTGACACAAAATGTAACACGTCAGTATATCGAATTTTTCATTATTTGAAAATGTATTCCTACCATATTGTTTTAGGTAAACACAAAATGTAATTAACTCAAAGACCACCAAACAAACGTAATACGGACAACAATCAATTATGACAGGTAGGTAAACAAAATGCAAAGCCAACTTATTTTTATCAAATGCATCAGTACGACGGAAGATGTATTTTAACTGTTTAATTAATAGTATTTTCACTAAATACATACTTGTGAATTATTTTATTCGCAACAGGCATTAAAATGAAAAACATTATTTTAAATAATTTACAGTTTTCTAATGTTTCTAGTATTAGTTTTAACTGTACGTTTTCGATGTTTTACATTGAATATGAATTTTCTCATCCGAAACGTATCAAAAATATAAAGTGTATATATCGTTGAAATCAGAATCAACGACAGAATTTAAATATGGCAAAAATAATTTTTCGTGTATTTAAAAAATAAAGTTGATGATGGTTGCTAACAAACGAAACGTTGTATCAAAATTGAATAACAGCATTAAGTAGAGCTAGAAAAGTGGCAATGAAAATGTGCTCTTCTTTTCTTGATAGCTCTTCAAATAAGGTCAGAAAAAAATAAAAACGAAAATCAGAAAATTGAATTTTTTTCAAATATCTCAAAAACTAAAAGAGATATTCGAGTTCTACAAAGACCATAAATACATCCTCTCAAATGCGTAACTTTTGTTCTATTTAACCTACCTTCCATCTCTTACCGTTTCCGAGATCCCCATAGTGGGCATCCTTATCTTGGACACGGTGTATATTCGACTATATCAATGGTAAATAATCAATAAGATGGTTGTTAAAAAAAAATTGTATACGTTTTTATAGTACTGAAGTTTTAAACACAACATAATTTCAAATTTGTTTTACATTATTATTTGTTTCTCTACGTGTTTTAATTACACATGTATCATTACCAAGAGAAAATATGTAAGTACGATAATAAAGTACTTGTGGTAACAAATCATTAAAGTAGAACACCAAACTTCTATACTCCTATATTAAACATATCTGCTAAAAGTGAGTGTATAAGATCCACTTGCATTTTAAAAACAATTCTTAAAACATATTAAATGTAAATTGATTGTTTTTGATGAAATAATTATTTACTATTAAACGTTTGGTATAATTTGATTTATCTGTGTGTTTATATTTGTAATATTTAATGTATTTGTGACTAATATCAAAGTTCCTAAAAATTTACTTTTTTGACTTCATAATGTGACGTCATAGTTGGCCCCAACGTGCCAATTATTTTACCACTGAATTTAAATGGCCAAATTACAAAGATTGGTTCGCCATATGTAGGCTGCGCGTTCTGATGGGAGGACTTAAGTACGTGCTACGTCACCTGGTTTCTGATTGGTGGCGGCCATTCTTGTTTTGGCAGCCGTTTTTGTTTTGTCGGCCATCTTTGTTTTGGCTAGTCTTGTTTGATTGCTTGTGGCGCCTTCAAGAAGTGTATTTTTAAAGCTAATGAATGTTTTCTGTAGTAGAGGTTGATCCTGGCTTCACCAAGTGATATATTTTAAAAAGTAGATATATTCTAATAATGGTGGCCCGATTCCATTACGTAAAATAGCTATAGGGCTCTTGAAGTAGCTCTCGGGTCTTCACCACTATTTGGGCTGCTTTGTTTACTATGAAATTTGAAATAGTATTCTAATAATGGGATCCCGGTTCTATCTTGTAGGACAACTATAGTACTCCGGAGATTCTTCTCTTGCCGTCGCTCCTTGTTAGGCCACCTTGTTTATTATGGCGGGCAAACTAGGAATTTGAAAATAGTGCCTCATAAGAACAACAATAGGAAATTATTAGGTCTTTACCCCGGTCCCTTTGTTTGTGACGCCATCTAGTAGTGTATTTTTAAAACTAATGAATGTTTCTAATAATAGAGGTTGATTGTGGCTCCACCTAGTAGTATACTTTAAAAATAGATTTAACTGTTATGTAAGGGAACTTGAAATAGTATTCCAATAATGGGACCCGCATATATTCATTAGACAGTTAGGAATAACACTGTCGAGGTCTTAAAATTGGCCTGCTTGTTTATTTGTTTGTGGCGCCATCTAGTTGTATAGTTTGTAGAAAGTTGATTGCAGGTTTCTGTAATACTGTCTGATAGTGGGTCCATCTAACGGTATATTTTGAAAGTAATGGAAAGTGGGAGATTGGCGCGAGCTAGTCGTGTATTTTGTAAATAGCTAATTGCGTATTGCTATAGTAAGGTCTGGTCGTCGTTCCATTTTAAAAGTATCGGAAAATGGGAAACTTAAAATTGGAAATAGAACTAAACTGGGTAACTCGGCCTTTAGTCTCAGCCTATTACAGAGGTCCATTTGTTTGTGTCTCCGTGCACCTTCTTACAGTTGTCTAGATCTGTAAATGAGTGAATAAGTTAACAGTTTGAACCTTACTAACCATTTAAACAAATATCAAGTTAGTTGCTTTGCCAGCAGGACCTAAGCCATGTATTGATGAATTAACATCTTGAAAGTTACTATTATTCACTCAGTTTTATGATCATACTGCCTAGTAATTATAATAAAACTGTTTTTTTATATACGAATATTAAATTGGTTGTTTTGCCTACCTATCCTAAAGAACAAATTGAATCATCTTTACTTTTCAATCCCTCATTAAATTTATGTGCATGGCGGCGGCCCTCAGACTTGAAAAACGTATGGTAAGGCTCAGGTAGCATACATTTCAATTCCTTCAGTTCCATTACAACCCTCCCACCGTACTTTGTTGATATGATGTCCAGATTGAATATTTTGCATTGCATCCCTGTCTCTAAATCCTTAACGTCCTTAAAGGGGTTTAAAACATGATGCATTTAGATCAGTTAAATCCATATCTGTAATTATAACATAACATTAAAAATCTGCACAAGTAAATAGATAAAGTAAATAAAATAAAGGATAAAACCAAAAAGATTACTTACTACTGTTTTGAAAGTGTTGAAAAGAATTGGAAAATCGACACCAGGTTATAATGTTACTTTTTTTCCTTAAATATATATTTTATATATAAATATATATATATATATATAATATTTAATATATATATAAGACTTATCTCAATAATGCAAATTCAAACAAAACAATGCTAAGTGATTTATCTTTGACTTCACTAACAATAATGTTTTTACTCCAATTAATTATTTGATTTCTCAATAATTAAAACACTGAATTTATTTACAAGGTCTGATTTTATTTAATTGAAAATTAAAATCTGATAATAAAGTGTGCCTAGTTTCGTTGTGCTACCAATTTTAGGCTTGGATAATAATGTTAATCATCACGGTAAAAAAATGAAACTACTCAAAATTAAAATCAACATTTGCCAATGGTTCAAGGTTAATATACTATTGGGAAAAAAACCAAATAAAACCCATTTATTCATAAATAAGTGATTGCAAAGTACATTAATAAATAAAAAACACAAAAAAAAAAAGAAAGGGTTAAAATTTATTAACAAAAACACCATTAAATTAGGTTAAAGTTCCAAAATTATAACATTAAAAATAAAAAAAAGCAGTTTAGTTACAGAAACACAATAATAAAAAAAAACATGTATACATACAATTTTTGTAAATAATCAAAATAAAATTATAATAAAAATCAACAAAACATGGGTTTTAAAACCAATCATGCCTCTTTAAAGTAAATAAGCACATAAAACAATAAAACAAATCCGGTACAAAAATAGAACAGTAAATTTCAATAAAAAAAGCAAGTACAAAAGAAAACAAAAAATTTGCACACCCAATTGTTTATAACTAACACAGTACATAAATGAAATTAATAAGCAGATCAAGAAAATCAGCTCGGCAAATAATTCTTTAAACAAACTGAAAAAAACTTTAAAACAAAATTTTACCTTATAAATAAACTAACCTGACCGATATATAAGTTTTTAATGCTTAAAAAATACAATTGCTTCTCCTTTACACATTCATCTATACAACAAATAAAACAATAAAAAAAATTTTAGGTTTTAATGGTCTGGCAATACTACCTACCAATTTCCTTTTAATAATTAATAACCAAGGTATTATTAATTCACCCACCTACAAATTAAATAAAACAACCAAAACAATGCTTTACAAATACAATTGAGATTTTTTATTTTAGCAGATTTGGCTTAATGAGTCCATACGAATAAGATTTGCAAAACAAAATTTGGTATTTAATATGTTTCTGGTTTTAAATGATTTTGCGATTTCAGTTATATAAAATACATACTTACACTAGAATAAATATTCCTTAATTGATCACGAACAAATCGTTAAATCAACTTTGACTTTTTAAAAAAATTTAAAACTTAACAACTAAAAGACAAATTAGTGTTGGCTAAAAAAAAAATGTACACACGAAATTTTTAAAGACAAACTGTTTACAATGAAGGTATTTAATTAACCAAAAATCGATCTGGCTCGATTCCTAAATAACTATCTTTCCTCCCTTTTAAAAATTCACTCTCTCTTTTTTTTTTTTTTTTTTTTCTCTCTCTTTCTTTTTTTTCTCTTTTCTTTTTTCTCTCTTTCTCTCTTTTTCTTTTCTTTTTTTTCTTTTTTTTTTCCCTTTTTTTCTTTTTTTTTTTTTTCCTTTTCCCTTCTCCCTTTTTTTTTTTTTTTTCTTTTTTTTTTTTTTTTTTTTTTTTTTTTTTTTTTTTTTTTCTCCCTCTTTTTTTTTTTTTTTTATTTTTTCCCTTTTTTTTTTTCTCTTTTTTTCTCTTCTCTTTTTTTTTTCCCTTTTTTTTTTTTTTTTTTTTTTTTTTTTTTTTTTTTTTTTTTCTTCTTCTTTTTCCCTTTTTTTTTTCTTCTCCTTCCCTTTTTTTCTTTTTTCTTCTTCTTCTTTTTTTTCTCCCCTCTTTTCTTCTTCTTCTTCTTTTCTTTTCTTTCTTCTCCCTCTTTTCCCTCTCCCTTTTTTTTTCTTTTCTTTTTTCCTTTTTTCCCTTTTCCCTTTTTTTTCTTTTTTTTTTTTTTCCCTTTTTTTTTTTTTTTTCCCTTTTTTTTTTTCCCCTCTCCTCTTCTTTTTTTTTTTTTTTTTTCCCTTTTCCCTTTTTTTTTTTTTTTTCTTTCCCTTCTCCTTTCTTCTCCCCTTCTCCTCTTTCCTCCCTCTTCCCTCCCTCTTCTCCTTTTCCCTTTTCTCCCTCCCTCTCCCTCTTCTTCCCTTCCTTTTCTCCCTCCTTCCCTTTTCCCTTTTTCTTCTTTTTTCTTCTTTCTTCCCTTCTCCCTCTTCCCTTTTTTTTTTCCCTTTTTTTTTTTTTCTTTTTTTTTTTTTTTTCTTTCTTTTCTTTTTTCTTTCCCTTCTCCCTTTTTCTCCCTCTTTTCTTTCTTTTTTTTTTTCTTTCCTTTCTCCCTCTTCTTCTCCCTCTCCCTCTTTTCTTTTTCTTTTTTTTTCTCCCTCTTTTTTCTTTTTTTTTTTTCCTTTCCCTTTTCCTTTCTCCCTCCCTCTTTTCTTTTTTTTTTTTTTTTCCTTTTTTTTTTTTTTTTTTTTTCTTTTCTTCTTCTTTTTTTTTTTTTTTCTTCTTTTTTTTTTTTTTTTCCCTTTTTTTTTTTTTTCCCTTTTTTCTTTTTTTTTTTTTTTTTTTTTTTTTTTTTTTTTTTTTTTTTTTTTTTTTTTTTTTTTCTTTTCTTTTTTTTTTTTTTTTTTTTTTTTTTTTTTTTTTTTTTTTTTTTTTTTTTTTTTTTTTTTTATTTTTTTTTTTTTTGTATTTTTTTTTTTTATATATCTTATTTTTTTTTTAATGGTAAACAATTAATCTTTTCAATCCCTATGATTGGCAATTTTTGGAATAATGTTTTCTTTTGGGTTAGTATTAAATGGTTCTTTTAATTTTGTTTCATAACAATTATAGAAATTTCCATCTATTTTTTTGTATCTGTAATAAGCCATTGAACTTGAAAATTAATTGTTCCTTTAAAACATATTTTTACAGATCAGACACTATTACAGAAATATACAACTAGTTTTTTCGAACACACATCGCTACATAGCACTACAAACAAACAAACAAACTGCAGTTAAATTGTGTCAAGTTTATCCTATCTGTTTTTGAGGTACATTCCAAATTTAAATTCTATTTCAAATTCCTCGTCATAATAGTTAAATCTAGCTACTATAGATCCACCATCAACCTCTATTACACAAATATTTTAAAATTATACCACTAGATGGCGTCACAATCAGACAAATGAAAACGATAACTAGTTTTTTGTCTTATGAGATGGTATTCATTGTTAGAATACTAGTTCAAATTTCAAGTTTTCCCATAAAAAAAAAAAAGGTCAAAGACCCAAACAAGTATGTGATATGTGCGCAGAAAATAAGCTAAATTACCACGTTAAAACCATTTGAAAAGACTAAGTGGAAAATTCTTACGTCCTTTAAATACCGTAATTTTAAGCTGCTTCTTCATTTATTTTTGAAATGCTTTTTTCTTCTTTTTTTTGTAATATTGAGCCATTTTTATGATATTTTTGCCAAAATGTGAAATGATATATTATTTAAACTTATAAAATGATAATTTGTACCTTGACTTTTTTAAACTCTAGTTGAAATGTTACCATTTGCTTGTGCAGTTTGTTTTATAACTGATATTTTGTTATTGAAATTTGTTTGATTTAATGGTAATGACATTCTTTTTGTTATTTTCCTAACTAATGGTGACATGAATCATTTAAATAATGTCTGTGTTGTTTGTTTTTATTGATTCTTTGGTTAAATCTCATTTATTCTTTTTTTTCTTTCTCTAGTGTAAATCTTATGTTAGGATGTAAATGGTTAATATTACTAATAATTAAGAACTCATCAATGAAATCTGATGAAATATCAAAACATGCAAAAATATCATTAGCATAACGATAGCAAAATGCAATCTTACCAGAACCATTTATTTAAAAAATTTGGTCTTCTGAATTAGGCATAAGTAATTTTGATTAACACAGAGATCAGATAATTGAATTAACCCAATTCTTTTAATTAATTCAACATTATCATTAAATAGAAATTATTTAATATTTTAGAAAACGTACTAGCATATTGTGTAGTGGTAATTTTATATTTTACAGTTTATTAATTAGTTCTAAAGAACTCTTAATAGAATGCTTTGTAATTATTTGCGATAATATGATTATATGCTTTGGGTATATTTGGTCTGTGAATTTTTTTATGAGACCATATATTCTTGGTGCTTCAGGGTTCTTGTATTTAACTTGTTGTTTATCTAAACCAGCAACTTTGTAAAATTTCTTTTTGAAATTTTATTGTAGGATCTCCATTTGATATTTCTAAATTGTTGTCAATCATATAATCATTCACCTTTAACATTTTGAAATAATTACTAAAAAATTTAACTGCTTCAAAAAAGAAAAATTGCAGTTAATTTTATTTTTAATCGATTTTAGTAAATAATTATAAGATTTATGAAAATGCAAACTTTCACCATTACCACACATAATAAAATACTTATCTATTTTGGGTTTTTAATGGTGTATTTTAAATTATACAATCTAAACGTTTCGATAACAATTACATTAACCATATTCAGTAGCAACATCTATTAAAATTGTTTAAGATGTTGAAATCAATTTTGTCAAAGTTGAAAAATTAAAACATAAACACCAGCCTGCTATTAATGTTGCAGTTTGAGAAATATATAAAGCCAACTATACAATTAAATTTTTCTAAGAATAACTAGGTCATTAAAAATTAAATATTGTTAAACTGTCTTAAAGAAGACAAAGCTAACAATCAACATTGTCAGCCAAAAAACATTTAACAAATTATAATTTAATCAAGTTATGGTGTAAGAGTAAAGTTGTGAAAAATTTTAAAATGATAGAAGCATTCACAAATATAAACATGACGACAAATAAAATAATCCAGTTAAATCTAACAAAGAGATATCTTTATCAATTTGGCAAGTGTTATTAACAATGAAAAGCATAATGCAAAACGTTTTTGTATTTTTTTAATTTTAATCTTAATTTCAACTACCTATCTTAAATTATAGTGCTGCGGTAATTTACCATATAATTGGTAAAGCATTTGATTCAAGGTCTCCGAAATACACAGCAGAAAAACCTAGACATACCAAAAGCCAAAATTAAAATCAAAATTAGGACTTATCGTTATGCCTTTTTTTAAATTGTAAGATGCCAAAACCTATTTCAATGGAGATTTTCTTCTTGTCTATTAAAATTATTATTAGGGTGTTTATATATAACAATAGCTTCACGTTTTAAACGAACATAATAATGAGTTCGTCTTGACAATATTTCCATATTGTCAAATTGAATGGCTAGAATTAGATATTCAAGGCATGGTCAGCTACCGCAGGCTTCTCTGGTTGACCTAATCTACAAAATATCATATGTTCTTTACGTCTTGTATCGAAACTACGTTTTGTGGTTCTAATGCGTACTTTTCTACATGAACAAGATAACTTATACACTCCGGAATATGATAATGGGTTTGACACATATTTAGGCGATCTTAAGTGTTCATATCCATTATCTTGTAAGGACTTTGTTAAATATTTATATTCATCTTCCAAAAATTCAGGGTCACAAATTCGTTTTTCTCGATCTACTAGAGATTTAATTCCACTAATTTTTTGACGTGGATGGTTGTTGTATAATTTATGAAGGTGTCTATCAGTGTGTGTTGTCCATTAGTTTCTTTTTCCATGGAAACTGAATACAAGGATGTATACCGTGTATAAAACCAAAAAGTCATGCAGTGCCTCCTCTCTATGCCTCCAAATAACAAATGTTTGACTAGTCAATCATTAGGTCTGACTTAATGTCTTAGTCAGAGCCCAAATAAGTGACGTTTTGGCCTTTGACTAAAGAATTTTCGTCAAACCTAGGAGAGACTAATTTGGACAGGCAAACGTCGAACCTCAATTTAATAAAATCGGGATTTGACCAGTCTGACTTCAATTACGTATTAGAATGTCTTAGTTTGTTAGATTAGGTATAATAGAATAAAATTTTTTAATTTTAATGTTTATTGTTTTATTATTGTCGTAATTAAAATAAAAAATTAGTCTTTGTTCTGACATGGTGACGCATTATGACATTTACAATTGCACAATACGTTAGATCTTTTACATTTACATAATTTTGAAGAACATTTTTTATTGCAGTGGGTTTGTATGAAGCCTTGGCCCCCAAATTTAGAATCTTTTGCACTGATTTCTCTTAGAGACAGCTGAACGTCGGCCACATCTTCGAAATTAAGAAAACTCTCTTTGTATTCTTTTATTTGATTCCTCGAAAAAAGTGTGTTAATTGTTCCGTGTTTTGTCCCTACTCTGTATAAACCATCAACTGTATGATACTCAAAATATTTCGAGCGTCTCCTGTGACTCTATCGAAGCTGGGGATAGGTATGATTCATTCATCTTTAATCTTACACACCCGCACGATCAATATACAAACATGAAATGACAAAATAATTTATCGGAACACCGCAAGAGACGCGTATAAACCTGTTTAAGCATATTACAAGTGCAGTACAGATCAACGTTTGACCGAGTCTGCCGGTCGCTTCTAGGATCGACAAGGTAAAGCCCGAAACAGATTATGTTACTTTCGACGTTTGAGTGAAAACTTAGGAACTTCTAGGTTTGACGAAAAATACTTCAGTCAAAGGCCGAAATTGGAATATATATCGGGGTTTGTCCGAAGGCTTTGGTCAACGTAGGATAAACCAGTCATTCCGGGAAGAGACTACATATCGATCTTTGGCTATAACATCTGCACCAAACTGAAGGTTTTTTAGGTGTATTTTGTTTACAAAGATATCTCTTTGTTAGATTTAACTGGATTATTTTATTTGATGTCATGTTTATATTTGTGAATGCTTCTATCATTTTGAAATTGAAGTTTTTCACAACTTTACACTTACATCATAACTTGATTAAATTTTGTTAAATGTGTTTTATGGCTAACATTTTTTTATATTAGCTTTCGCCGTTAGAGAGTAAGACAGTTTAACAATATTTAGTTTTTAATGACCTAATTATTCTTTACCAAAATTTAAATGTATAGTTGGCTTTATACGTTTCTCAGACTGCAATATTAATATCAGGCTGATGTTTATGTTTTAATTTTTCAAGTTTGACAAAGTTGTTTACATCTTAAACAATTTTAATAGATATTATTACTGACGAAGATAGCTTAAGTGTTATCGAAACGTTTAGATTGTATAATTTAAAATACACCATTAAAAACCCAAAAAAGATAAGTATTTTATTTAATTATAAGATTTGTTATTGTAAGTTTTGCCCTTTTTCAACGAAAACTCTTTAAGGAATTAGCAATTTGAAAATTGGCATAATTAACTTCTAAGATGCGTTTGGTATTCTACTGCTAAAATCTTTGTTAGGAAATATAGGAAAAAAGCAAAACTTAAAACTTTTGTTAAGAAATTCTAATTATTTGTCAATAAATTAAATACTTGAGAAGTTTACGAATCTTGTGTGCAAATTGTTCTGATTTATGTTTATTCTACGTTGATGGTATTGTTTCTGGATAAGTTTTAGAATCTTATTTCTCTGTGTGATCTATTTTTGATGTACGTGACAGTTTGGTTAACATTATTATCAAATATAAGTACCATTAGATATTTAATTATATTTTCAGTTATTGAATTTTTGGTTCTAGAAAACTGGTTAACGTAAGTAGGAATCTCCTTTTCTTGAGGCATTCTCGGTAAAACCATTCATTTCGACTTCATGTATAATATAAAATATAAATAAAGTTTCTTATAAAATTTGGTTCTAACGAAGATTCTTTGATTAAATTTGTATTCTTTAAAATTACTTCCTGGAGTTCTTTTATTTAATTATTTATTTTTAATAGTGAATTATAATTTGCAAGTTTGCTGTTTTACCTTAATGTTTTGTTACCATAGTTGTTGTTTGTTATTTTACTTGTTTATTTTCTCTTGATAATGGTGCATATTGTACTGAAACCCGCCGAGAAATGAATAATAACACAAAAGGAACTGTGGATTTATATTCTATTTAAAACAATAGTGCTAAAAAAATATGAAATTCCACGAAGGAAGGTTAAAAAATATAAATCTTATGCGTTTCTCCTTTACTGTCAATTGATACATAATTTTTTTGTTCACCAGTGTGATAGTAATCTAATATACAGTAAGTTATAGCGTTATAATTTATTTATTATCGCATTTAAAATTTTAGTTTTGACTAAAAAGGGAATAACTAATTACGAAAGCTTTCAATTTAATGTATAATTAATTTTCAATTTAGTTCTTGCTGATCTCTGTTATCATATATATATATATATATATATATATATATATATATATATATATATATATATATATATATATATATATATATATATATATATATATATATATATATATAATATACACTGTGTCTCTTGAATTTCTGGACATAGGAATTCCCATGTTAAAATAAACTATTGTAAATATTGGCTCCCTAATTACTTTACAGTAAAATGTCAAATGTAAAACTTCTTAAGGAAAAAAGGCTGCTTCTTATGATACAATTGCATTTACATTTGGTTCATCCGTTTTCGAGAAATTTAGGAAAAACTTAAGGGCTTTTTCGTAACTGGTCAAGGTTGCTTTGCTTTAGACAGACAATGCTAACAATAATTATTAATTGTCATTGTAAATCATTCATTGTTCAAAAACAATTCATTCATCATTAAAACTTTATTTGGGACAGATTATTACTTTTTAAAGAAAAATTTGTTTATAAAAATGAATTATTACACCATTGAAGAAAAAGTAAAATTTATTGTTTAGCTGCAAACGGAGATTTATTTGAACACTTGATCAAATAGTAGAAATGATGATTTTTTGTTATTTATTTTCCAATTTTCATAATTAATTTGTTTATTTAGAATATCATCTTCTTGTTTATAACAGACTTATTTTATTTGTGCTCCTTATTGTATTTATCCTGACACTTACATGGCTTATTAACGTTACCGGTTACGAAAAAGCCCTTAAGTTTTTCCTAATTTTCTCGAAAACGGATGAACCAAATGTAAATGCAATTGTAACATAAGAAGCAGCCTTTTTTCCTTAAGAAGTTTTACATTTGACATTTTACTGTAAAATACTTAGGGGAGCCAATATTTACAATAGTTTATTTTAACATGGGAATTCCCTATGTCCAGAAATTCAAGAGACAGTGTATATATATATGTATGTATGTATTATTATGTATGTATGTATGTATATATATATATATATATATATATATATATATATATATATATATATATATATAGTATTGTATATCTTAAAAAAATAAATTTAAATATCCTAAAATTTTTTAACAGAATGTTATGGATGAAAATCTCTTTTTGGGTTGTCAGGTCGTGACGTGATCATAGTGTTACAGGCTAAATACTTACTAGAGCATCCAGCCCGTAAAGGCAATTTGTGCCATGGCATATCTCAGTGATGTGGGCGGGGTTCTTACTTAATGTTGTAAAAGGGCACTCGTCACAACTCCGAGAACGTCAAAATCGGGTAAAACTGACAATTATAGCGGGAAAGCGTCATGAACAGATCTTAGCTTGGCCTAACAGGAAACCAAAACGTTCACTCAAAAATAAACTACTAAGAATTCAATTACAAAAATGTTCATGCTAAGTCCACCTCAACTTCAATGAAATCTTAAACTTCATACAAAACGCAAAATTGCGAAAATGAAACCTAAAACTCCCTAAAATCTCGCCAAACCTCAACGCAAAAATTATTATCTCAAATAACCAATAGTAAATGAAGATACGATAATTAATTCTTCAATTTAAAACACAGAAAACCGTCACTGCAACAAAACTAAACGCTATTAAAAGTTTAAGAAATCCTAAAATTTACGAAACGTCGATATCGGGATTGAAAATTCCTAAACTCGGGAAAAATGCACAGCTTCGCCATAACAAATAATCAAGACCTGTTTGTCAATATTAGTAATGTCTGCTATCGGTAGGTCGATACCTATAAAAAGTAACTCCCAAAAATATTTGAGACTTATCGCACAACCCTAGTATGCAAAAAACAAACAGATGTTCGGTCAACGACCGGCTTACTTCATAATTACGTTACTTTATAATCTACTTAATAAATCGGAATAAATCTGAATAAATTTGAATTTGAAATTATATTGAAAAAAAAATAACTAAGCCAATCGCTTTACTTCAATCTCCTACCAGATGGTATTATATCAATCACCACCCATAATAAAATCAGCTCAAATTCTTCAAAAAAAAAACAATGTAATCACAATTCAATCTTTAAATATTACGTTAGAAATAAATGATCCCTTGCAACGCTATTGAACGTGATTACTCTGCTTCAACAAACGAACAACTTATTGACGTTAATTTAAAGATCTAATTCAAAAAAACAAACACTAAACTCAAATAGGCTTCGTATAACAAACGGGTTCACATAAAAAAAACAACAGCTTGTTAACCTAAAGTTTATAACGAAAACTTCAACGTCGTAATATTTACACAAAAGTTACTATAAATTCTTTTACACAAGTTAAATTAAAACCTGAAATTTACGTATTGGAGAAGATACCTGCTAGTCTCCTTATATCAGTCTTTCTTTTTCTTTTTTCCTTTTCTCAAAAAATCAATTAATTATTAATATAGCATAGAAGTATTATATATTTTTAAAAGCACAAAAAAAATGTCATTTAAGAATATCATAGACAACTATGGTTTCCATATAAAAAAATACAACTTTAGGTCATACGTTTTAAATTAAGGAGGTATTAAAAATGCGAATACACTATCGGATTCTACTTAAAAAAGTGCCTCAAGAATGTTTTTACAGTTTGTCGATACATTTAGAAGTAAAAAAGTTATTCAAGTTTTTTGAAATCACGAATTTTTAAATTTTGGTTAGTTGAGCAGTAACGGTCAGAGATATCTTGATTACGACGATTGGATCTTAATTAACGAAAATCGAGTATAAGGACCCCATATTACTTTTTGTCTATCTGTAATAGAAAGGGCACTTCCCATAAGAAAACATCTAAAATAAACCACCCTGTATATAAAATCCAAATTCTTTGTTTAAACTCAACAATTCTTATCGAAAAGAAGACGACAGTTTGTCGGCTATAATTAATTTTTGCACAAGATGTACCATACAATGTAATAAATTTTGTACTCAATTTAATTTTATAAAACGTAATTCCCTTTCAACACCCGAAAATTTCTAAAACTTACAATAAGAAAAATAACACTATTGTTTAAAATCTTATCTAAATGGAGTTTTAACGAACAAAGCTATTTTAAATCTAACTAACAAAATCTACCCAAAATTTAAGATAACGAGAACTAACATTTATTTAGCTAAATCTAAATTTAATCTCTTTCTTAAAACGAGAATGTTACGTGGGTGAAATGAAACGTAATTTTACAACAAAAAAATCTATTTATAAATGACTCCAAACCATAACAAAAATGGAATAAAATAAACTATCTACCGTATGATACTTAAAATTTCCACACAGCGTAACAATAGACAGGAAACTAGATAGCGCTTATCAAAAAGGAACCAAGCACCAAACTGCCAATTTCAAGGTGGAATTGCTAACCGAGTAATAGAGGGGTTTTGATTATCTAAAAAGAATCACTGTAAAATAAAATTGGTGGGGCCTTTTGTTGGGTAAAGTACTAAACGTCAATCATAAATACAGGTTTCTGTATTGATCAAAACAGAACCAAGCGACATGAGCCTCTTTATATAACATTGGGTAACGTCGGTTGGTCCCATTTAAATATCATGTGCGTGCATGGTACCTTCATAGAAACTTTAAAGCGAAAAAATTGCTACTAATACCTCTTACAATCAGCACGAGAGCACTGAAGATCTTCAATGGTGATTTTAAAACCTATAGATAATCACACCTATCAGGAAAATGTTTACATATTATTGAGGTTATATTTCCATAATTTTAATTGTTGCATTTCTGTTTTCTAATAGGTTTCGAAATATCAGAATACCGCACTTTGCTTCTGGGTAACGATTTTTGGATGCTGAAAATCCAATTGTTGATAATAATTCAGAAAGTATCGACCCTCATGCTCTTAGTGAAAGTGAAAATGAGGAACCTGTGGTTGCACCAAACAGAATAACAGTAGAAATTCGGGTAAGTACTTATGAGAGGCTTCATTAGGTTCCTAATAATGTGAGATTTGTTTTAAAGAAAATTCACCATAGAAGCAGTGAAAGTAGAGCCATTCATATTTCGATGAATCCGGAGTGAATTTAAGCACGAATGGAGAATCATCATCAGCTGAAAATAGAAGTGATGGTGCAACAACTAGTAGAAATACTAAGCTTCTTGTGGAACGGAAAAATAGGAAAGGCAGAAAAACGAAGTGTCCTGGCCAAATTTTTTAAAGCAGAAAGAAACTGAAAGATTAAAACAACGAACATTATGCAGTCAAAGCACGTATGAAGGAGCCAAAGAAATTTGTTGATTACAACTGCAATTGTCGAAAGAAGGGTCATGAACTTTTACTGGTGAGAATTAGCGAATCTTTCTTCAACAAATTCTGTAACCTTAGGTCTCACAATTTCAAACAGGTTTCATTGCTGAAACTGTACAGGAACATACTCTAGGACGCCAACGAAATGCGATCAGCCAAAAGCGGCAGTTTACATGCGTATATAAAATTGGGAACAATGTCGTTTACAAGCAAATGTATGTAAATTCCTAACAACTATCTTCAAAAAGAGTAGATACTGCATTAGAGAAGCTGCGATATAACAATTTAAAAGATCAAAGAGGCCAGAAAGCAGGTGGATTGAACAATAAAGTAATTACACAAATAACAACAATACCAACATACACTTCTCATTACGCAAGAGGAGAAACAAAAGCAAAGATTTTACTTTACGATTATACACTACAAAAGATGTTTCCAATGTACCTAGAATACGGAAATCTAAGGATTAGCTTACCAGAAGATATTCCATGAGAACTTCGATTTAAAACGAAAATCACCTACTAAAGACACATGTAACACTTGTGACCTACTGAAAAATTGTGAAGACCCCATTGCAAAAGAGGAACTGTCAGCACTTGTTTCTGGCAGATGAAGTGCGTTCTGCTATACAATCCGATTTTTGAGACAACAAAATCCAAAACTTTAAGTTCCTAGCTATGACATGCAAAAAGTTTTGGACTTAACCTAATATTCCAACAAATATTTGTTTATTACAAGAGACAGCTTTCTCTCTTCAAAAAAAGGAATACACTCGGCATCGACAGATACTCCGTACTGCTTATGTGGAAACAGGGGATAGCTGGTATAGGCACCCAGGAAGTAGGATCCTACCTAACAAAATACATTGATGAACACTTGCCACCTGGCACAGGGAAACTTGTTTTATGGATGGACTCATGCGGGGGCAGAAACATAAAAATTACGTTGCTGCTAAAGGCTGTTATAAGTACCCACGAATAACTTAAAAACAATTTTTTTAAGTACCTTTTGCCGGGCCACAGTTTCTTGAGCAGCGATAGTGATTACTAATACATTTATTTTAGACCAATAATACCAAATAGAAAAAAGAATTATAAAGTTTTGCCATTTGGAGATTATACGAACCAAAGGGCTTTAAAATTAAAAGAGTTTCCAGGTTATATGTGAGCCTCACCCCGAAAAACCACCCTTAATGCACACTAAGTTGGCTTTTGGTATTTTTCTCAAAAACATTTGGTCGGACAAAAAATTGTACACTTTTGAGAATATTTCTCATAAAATTTGCTACAAAAATGGTTCTTTTGCTTATTTAATATTTATTCAATGCACTTCGAGAAATAACCGATTGAACATAAGGCGTAGAAACGAACACAGGAGATTCAACGTTCAAAGTATGCACGTATACTGATATAATACTAGAACATATAAGCAAAAGTACGTTTTTGTGTAATATTTTACTTTTTTTTAATATTTTAACTTATTTTAGTATTGGTGCTCGTTTCTACGCCACCCATGAGGTAGAGCTATCGGCTCGTTTCTTGTTACGTGGTTTCCCCTATAGGTATAAGGCCTACTCCACTAAGCTACCTTTGATCTAGATGCCATAGCCTACAGTATCTTCCATGAACTCGGTATTCGTACAACTTTGCCCACGATAAGTTCCGCATATAGTTGTACAATGAAAGCCACCCTTAACGCAGCTGCATCCTTTCACGCAACCTTGTTCGCAGTTGCAGGTCAGTTAATGATAAAATTGAGGTTGGGAAGGGCGCCTCTATCGTGTGTATAGGGGACAGTATGTTGTTAATTTTCTTCCAGAACCATAGGTCGGATTTTAAATATTGTTCTCGCCATCTTTGTACTTGCAGGAAAGTGCGTGGGAATGTTGTTGCGCTGCAGCGTATTGTTGCTCGCTTAGGCTGCCTTCTGATGGTTGAAGTTTGTAAAGTTCTAGTATAAACCTTTCACCGGCTTTCTCAATTTCCTTAGAGATTGACTTTGGGTTGTTCAAAACATCTACGATTTTATCAAGGTCCTTTTTCCTGTTTGCACGTATTGTTGTTTTCCGGTTCCAAAAATCATGATGTGTTTATTTTAAAATACCTTTCAAAACTCTGGCTATCTAATATGATACTTTCTTAACACAATTTTAACAACTAAACGTATTTGTAATCAGTAAATTAAAATGATTTATAAATTGTAAGTTCAGATAAAGAGAAATTCGTATATTTAACATTCGCTGAAAGCCCCCGCTGGCTTCGATCGCTCATTGCTTAAAATACATTGGATAAAATGATAAAATTTTATACAGAATTGTATAAGGTACATCTTTAGTGAATATAAAATTTTCGTGGCCAACGGTTTCTGATAAAACCGCAAAACCAACTTGTATATATATATATATATATATATATATATATATATATATATATATCTTTGGTTTTCAAAATTTCCAATTTAACAAAAATTTAAATAATTTCGATTTTTAAAGAATGATACTCTTGTCTGAAGTCGACAAGGCATTGTTTTCGAAAATCGATTTGACTTTTCATGTGTTAATCTATACTTATAAATTAACTAACCAGTTCATTTGTAATTATGAAAGATGACTATGGAAGATAAACAAAATAATTGCTGAACATCAAAATAACTAGTATTACAGACACTAGTTGTGGTCCAAGTGTAAAAATGAAGATTTTAGTGAAAGATTTTTATTGTTTAGTTACATTACTGTAAATACAAAATGTTTGAATTTTGTTAGAATGGTTTCGTTTAGTAACGAACAATATGCCGATATGCATTTAAGTGTATGGCGAAATGATCAACGTGAGCAGACGTATGCTGATAAATTTGGTAAAGACATCCTACCTAAATCATTTACGCTTTTATTTCAAAGATTAGGAACAGGATCGGTAATTCCTAAAAATAATGAAACGGAAGACATCACATATAATGGAAAATATCAGGATGATATTTAATGGAAATTGAGTAGAATCAATAAGCGTAAAAGATGGCTGCAATGTTCCAATATGTCAAAATCTTCTGTGGAACATTCTACAAGGAATTGTATTTTTCATTTCAAAAGTCCAGGCCTTGAACAGATGATTTTCCTGCATACGTGTTGATTTTTCCAATTGGATCAAATTAAAGAGAATCAAGACCAAGGTTTTTTTCTAATATTTTGTTTTGTGATAAAGTCGCTTTTACAAAAGATGGAATTTTCAATACGCACAATGCACACTATTACTCCTATATTGATGAAAACCCTCATACGATAAGGAAAAGTAAACATCAGAAAAGGTTTAGCATTAATGTACGGATGGTGTTCTTGGTGATAATTTGTTTGGAACTGTAATCGTTTAAACGGCGAAGACTATGTCAACTTTCTACAAAATCCTTTACCGAATTTATTAGATGATATTAATCTGAATATTCGGCGGAACTTGTGGTTTTTACATGATGGTTGTCAGGCTCACTATATCAGAACTGTTCTACTTTTTAAGGATTACAATTAGCGAACGATGGAACTAATGGGCTTCTGTTGGCCACAAGTTCCGATTTTTGTGTTTGGTGACATCCAAAATCAATGGTATATTCCCAACCAATAGAAACACGCGATCAGCTTTGAAGAAGAATTCAGGATGCCTGCGACGAATTTAGGAACAATAGAATTTTGCAAAATTGGAAGTTTTAATAAACGAGTAAATTGTCATAAACGGATAGTCGTCACATGAGTCTACAAGCAAAATTGTAAAATAATATTAAAACTTAAAATAACAATAAAATGGTTAAGTAGCGTATAGGAATGTAATCGATGCTTGATAGACAATTTAAAACGAAATGCTTAAAAACGGAGTTACCGATATTTGAAAATTTTAATTGGCCCCTATTTGTTACTGCTTCGTACCATTTTCCCAGATAAAAGTTTGGCAATTCATGCTTAATTGATAGTTTTGAAAATTTTTTAATGGCGCTCTATTTGGTCTCTGTCTTCGGTCCATTTAAGATCGAAAAGTTTGGCCAATTCATGCTTAATCCGATAGTTTATACCGCACTTCTAGTTACAATTTCCTGGATCGATTTTAAAGTTGCACCAGAGTCAATTTAAAAAAAAATATAAGTACTTCTGTCGTTTATATATATATATATATATATATATATATATATATATATATATATGTATTATTATATATATATATATATATATATATATATATATATAAATATATATGAACAAGTATAATAAACTAATAATTATCTTACGCATGATTGAATAGTGCTTTTCAGAAAGGTGACTAAAGAGCTATTAATATCACATTCTACGATACTTGTTGAAATTGATGCATATAACAAAGATGGGTGACTTACGTAACACATTAGTTAAGGCAGTGCGACAATAAAATGTGGGTTACGATAAAAACGCTCGGGAAAAAGATAACATTGTTTTATATCCTTCTGAGCTTTAGAGACTGAATGACGAACTTAGATAAGAGTAGATCATTATCGTAGCCAATTACTGGATATACACCCTCGACTTTAAAGAACAAGAATTTCAAACATTTTCTTTGAACGGATTCTAGCAAAGTTTTATGGCTATTATAATAGGGGTACCTAATTAATGCACAGTATTCTAACTTGGAACGTACGAGTGCAAAATATAGCGACTTTAGTGCAGGAATGTGTTTAAAATCTTTACAATTCCTAGATATAAAACCTGCCATTCTCAAACCAGACTTGCATGTATTATTAATAAGTTCACTGAAGCTAAATTTGCAATCAAACGTTAATCAGTAACCTCATTGTAACGGCTAAGACGATTTTCACATATATGGATATCAATGTACTATGGAGACAATTTGAATGGGCACTTAAATACCAGATTAGAGTCTATACGATGGAGGATTTAAAAATAAATAGTTCTGTCTTGCAAAACAAAGAAGTCGTTTCGAGCGCAGAAAATGAAAACTGCGGATTTCCTAATTGTAAAATAAATTTAAACATCATAGTAAACCGCAAAGACAGACTGGTGAAAATAGAGAAGAATCAACCTTTCCGATTTTTTTTTAAATTCCCAAGAAGGCGAAGATTGTCAATTAAATAATAGGTCAAGAACGAAGTCGAGGCAGGCCTTCGACAAATATTGACTGTATGGAGAAGTGAAACATTCTGTAGCCAAACGGAAAAACAATTTCAGAAAAGAAACTTGGTGATAAAACATTTTCTTGCAACTCTTGTGCCAACAGATGTCAAACCATACTACAGCAATTTAAAAGCCGGGGAATTCGAAGATGACCTGTAATTTCCAGTTTGATTTAATTTGTAACCAGGCTCAGTTACATATTCACACTTAAGAAATGATGTTATAAAAACCATTATTGTTCTTTTTCATTTTTTGTGTTAAATAAATATAAGCTTCCCTATTAAAAAATATTAATATCCGTTTTTGATTAAATAAAAAAGAATTAAGCGCCAAAAAAGGGATGAATTGCCTTGAAATATGTCAACTATTTGACATAAACAATAACCACTGATAAAGTTACCTCGCTCGAGTTTGTTTATCGCCTCGCTTTTGTCTATCTAGATCAATTCTGCTAATTTAATGGATCTTTAATATTTGAACATTAAGGCACTTTTTCTAAATTATTTTCAAAAACATATTGAAAATTGTATACCGTTGAAAAGAGAATAGAATGTACTATCGAAATCAATAATCAGAAATATAGGTTGTCATTTCAAAAAATATCGATGACGTCGTAACTTAAAAAACAATTGAAGAAAAAATAATTCAAGTATTCTCAAATGTAGATAATTTTGTAAAAACTTTTGTATTGAACATAATTTCCTAAAATGAATATTAACGACAATAAATCGCCGTCTCCATACTTTTAACTAACCCTATATATAATGTTATTCATAACTTTGGTTCTTCAAAATTTCGCAATTTTAACATAAAATTTAAAAAATTTCGATTTTTTCATACAAGAATGATACTCTTGTCTGAAGTCGCTACAAGCATTGTTTTAGAGAGAAATCGATTTGAGCTTTTCATGTGTTAATCATACTTTTAAACAATTAACTAACCAGTTCATTTGTAATTATGAAAGATGACTTTGGAAGATAAACAAAATAACGATTGCGTGAACATCAAAATAACTAGTATTACAGACACTAGTTGTGGTCAAAGTGTAAAATAAATTTTTAGTGAAAGATTTTTTATTGTTTAGTTACATTACCGTAAATACAAAATGTTGAATATTGTTAGAATGGTTTCGTTTAGTAACGAAGAATATGCCGATATGCATTAAGTGTATGGCGAAATGCAATGCAACGCTCGGGCAGCACAGATATGCTGATTTCCCAGGTAGACATCCTTCCTAAATCATTTACGCTTCTTATCAAAAATTAGGAATCAGGATCGGTAATTCCTAAAAATAATGAAACGGAAGACATGGATATAATGGAAGAATATCATGATGATATTTTAATGGAAATTGAACAATCCCGATAAGCGTAAGAAGGATGGCTGCAATGTGTCCCAATGTGTCAAAATCTATGTGGAACATTCTACATAAGGAAGCCTTATATCCTTTTCATTTCAAAAAAGTCCAGGCCTTGCAAGCAGGTGATTTTCCTGCTCGTGTTGATTTTTCCAATTGGATCCAAAATAAAGAGAATCAAGACCAAGGTTTTTTTTCTAATATTTTGTTTTGTGATAAAGCCGCTTTTACAAAAGATGGAATTTTTAATACGCACAATGCACACTATTACTCCTATATTGATGAAAACCCTCATGAGATAAGGGAAAGTAAACATCAGGAAAGGTTTAGCATTAGTGTGTGGATAGGTAATAATTTGTTTGGACATGTAGAATTGCCTAATCGTTTAAACGGCGAAGAATATCTCAACTTTCTACAAAATACTTTACCGGATTTATTATATGATATTAATCTGAATATTTGGCGGAACTTGTGGTTTTTACATGATGGTTGTCCGGCTCACTATAGCAGAACTGTTCGTATTTTTTTAGATAATAATTACCGATAACGATGGAACGTAAGAGGCGGTCCGGTTGCTTGGCCAGCAGGGTCTCCAGATTTAAATCCTTCCGATTTTTGTGTTTGGTGACATCTAAAATCAATGAGTTATTCCCAACCAATAGAAATACGCGATCAGCTTTGAAGAAGGATTCAGGATGCCTGCGACGAATTTAGGAACAATAGGGGAATTTTTGCAAAAATTCGGCAATCTTTACATAAACGAATAAATTTGTGCATAGAAACGGGTAGTCGTCATATGGAGCATCTAAACAGCAAAAATTGTCAAAATAATATTTCGGTACCATTTTCCATAGATCGAAAAGTTTGGCCAATTCATGCTTAATCTGATAGTTTAAACCGCACCCCTCTAAGTTGCACATTTCCTGAGATATTCGATTTTTTAAAGATTGCACAAGACGTCAAATTTTACAAAAAAAAAATCGAATTAATCGGAAACATTCCATTTTAGACTTCACGTGTGACACATAAAGTTGATCTAAAATGAAACGAAGAATCAGAATATGCGATAATATACAGGGTATTTTGTTTAAAATAAAACAGTTTGGTTGTGCCTTTAAAAAATTTACGCTCAAAATATTTTTGCGTAATAGAATACTTAAGTATAAAACTTTTTATATATATATATATATATATATATATATATATATATATATATATATATATATATATGTGTGTGTGTGTGTGTGTGTTATATATAATAATTAATTGTATTTTATTTTAAAATTAACTTTAAAGTACATACAAAAATTGACTCGATGGGACTTGAACCCACCTCCACTTTAAGTGGGGCTTTCCTTCTGATCTATCGAGGAGTCAGTCGAATAGATTCAAACTTAAATTGTTGACGGTATTATAATTTTTACACAATGAAGGATCACAGTCAACTTTTGAAGTGTCATGTGAGCCCTATTTATGACATTGACAATAAGTTGACTGTGACCATCCATTGTATTTAAAAATATAATACAACGTAACTAGGAAGTGACTTACGTTTAATAAATACTTATTTGGGTTTAATGGTGTATTTTAATTATACAATTAAAACGTTTCGACAACACTTACAGTTATCATTCGTCAGTAGTAATATCCTATCTGAAATTGTTAGAGATGTAAACAATTGTCGAAGTTGAAGAAATTTCAAAGATAAGTATTTTATTATCGTAGCCAATTACTGGATGATACACCTCGACATTTTCATAGATACAAGTTTAAGTTTTAATCTATTATGACTTGAACGGATTCTAGCTCAAAGTTTTATGAGCCCTACTTATAATAAGGTGGAGGTCGTGAGTTCAAGTCGCACTCGTATTCTAATCTTGAACGTACGAGTGCAAAATATAGCACTTTAAAAGTTTAGATTAATGATTGTTAAACTGAACTTCTGTTTCACATATATATATATATATATAACCTGCCATATCTCATATACCATACTATGTATATATATATATATATAAGTGCACTGATATGCTAGAATATTTATGAATCAAGTACGTTAATCTAAGTAACTGCATCTGTACGCATGGACTTGAATAGTGCTTTTCAGAATAGGTAACAGAAGAGCTATTCACATTACTGACGATACTTGGTTGACAATTTGAATGGGCACTTAACATAAGATTAGAGTGACTTACGTAACACATGGAGGATTAACAGTGCGACAATAGAATTCTAGGGTTGCGATAAAACACTAGAGAGACAATTTGATTGTCGTAAGCGACTTATACAAAAGATAACACTGTTGTATTTCCTACTGAGCTCTAGAGATTGAATAATTTAGATAAGTAGATCATTATCGTAGCCAATTACTGGATATACACTCGACTGGTGAAAATAGAGAAGAATTTCAAACATTTTCACGGATTCTAGCAGTTTTATGGTTCCCAAGATAGGCGAAGATTGTCAATTAAATCACAGTAGTCTAACTTGAACGCAGTCGAGTGCAAAATAGCGACTTTAGACAGAAATATTTTAAAATCTTTGCAATATGGAGATAGTGAAACCTGCCATTCTTAAGCCAAGACTTGCATGTATTATTAACAATTTCACTGAAAAGCTAAACTTGGTGCAATCAAACGTTAATCATGTAACCTCATTGTGGCCAACAGATGTCAAGACCGATTTTACAGCATATATGGATATCAATGTACTATGGAACAATTTGAAGATGGGCACTGTAAATACCAGATTAGAGTCTATAGATGGAGGATTGTAACCAAATCAGTTACATGTCTTGCAACAACTTAAGAAATGATCGTTATCGAGCGCAGAACCATTATTGAAAACTTTTCGATTTTTAGGTGTTAAAGAAATCGTAAACATCATAGTAAACCGCAAAGCCTAGGTGAAAAGATATTAATCGATCCGTTTCAGATTTTAAATTCCCATGAAGGCGAAGAATTAAGCAATCAAATGATATAGTAGAACAAGTGAGCAGGCCTTCGACAAATATTGATGTATTGAGATAGAAACACTCTGGCAAAGGAAACAATTTCAGAAAAACTTGGTATAAAATTTTCTTGCAAGTTTTCAACAGATTCAAACCATATATAAATTTAAGCCGATGAAGATACTAATTTCCAGTTTATTTAATTTGTACCAGGTAGTAATTTCACACTTAAAAATGAGTTAAAAACTTCATTATTGTTCTTTTCATTTTGTTTAAACCTAAAAACAATCATTAAAGAATTTAATTCGAATTTGACTAGATGAAAGAATTAAGTCGCCGAAAGGATGAAACTCACCACCTTCAATTGACCATTTAATACCACACAAGATGGAACGATACTGAAAATTTTATTAAGCCCTTATTCTATCCATAATCATAGAAAGCGGTTTATTCGACTAAATTCCAGTTCGTCAAAACATCATTTTGCCAGATACGTAACAACTCAAAAAAGAACAATCTATTAAAATTTTGAATCAGTGGATGCTTCAAGCGGAATACATCTCCTTAACCACCTTAACCAGCCACCATTTAAACACACCCAAGATCTCGAGACTATAGAGCCAACTTCCTAATTCGGATTAGTCGAACCTAGTCGCTAAAACGCTTTGCAAAAAACCGTTCGACAGAATGACCTAGATCAGAAAAGAGACCCAATATCGTCAATTCTAGATCCAGGGATCCTTCAAGACGGAATACAATCGCCTTAACCTTAATCAGGCCGAAGCCAATAAACACGAAGACTCCTGGACTAAAGCCATTCCAGTTGGGTTATCAGACGGTAAACCTTCTGGCAACGGTTTGACAGACTGCCAGAAGAAAAGTTGACCCCAATCCCATCTAACCGACTTAAGGGAACTAATCTCTCGACCAAGGAACAGCCCGATATTCTTTGGTACAACCTCAATCCATATTCCAATCCCCGAACTCCAACTCGATAACGAGAATCCTTTCTATGACCCAATTACTCCCGACCAGGTCAATACCTATTTTAAAAAAGGGGAAAAACTCATTCCCCAGGCTGCGACGGCCTCAATAGAAAAATCCTATATGTCTCCTACCCGACCCATGCCCCCAACTACTCGCAAACATTTACAATAAGTGTCTAATCCTCTATTACTTCCTGACGGTTTGGAAATCGGTCTTCACCGTCATGACACCAAAACCCCACGCAGACATAACTTCACCTAATTCCTACAGATCGATATCCCTCCTGAGTTGCCTCGGCAAATGATTCGAGCAAATTCTAGCCAGGCGGCTCAGGGAACACCTAGAGTTTAACGACCTCCTTCCCAACAGCCAATTCGGCTTCCGCTCAAACCGAACGTGTCACGATCCCTTGTTGAAGCTGCTTACCGAGATCACCATAGCATTCAACCGCAAGCAATGCAATCTGGCTGTGTTCTTGGATATTAAGCAAGCATATGACAGGGTCTGGCACGCCGGTCTCCTACAAAAAATCCGAAACCTTAACATTCCCGATCCCTTATCCAAACTCCTGCTTTCGTACCTGACCAATCGATCGGTCAGGGTGAAAGTAGGGAAAAACCTCTCAGATCCTTTCCAACCTACAGCAGGCGTTCCGCAATGTTCTCCTTAGCCCCCATCCTTTACACCATATTTGCTTCAGAGATCCCTCAAGTCACCCAACTCGGAGTAGTTGTTGCGCAGTCTACAAATGACACCGCCTTCTGGTCGGTTAATCGGAACAGCAAAACGGCCTCCAACGGCATATCCAAAACCCTTCGGAACTTTTCCAACTGGTCCAACCGGTGGAGAGTCTCCATTAACCCCTCCAAAACCTAAGCAATCCTTTTCCGCCACACTAATTACGCCGAAGAGAAATTTCCAAACTTATCCTCCAGAAACGTCTCCCTCACCATTAACCAAGAGAGAATCCCCCTTCAAGACCAAATCACATACCTAGGTATCCTATTCACCAGAACACTTAATTGGCTCCCCGATGTTAGGAAAACACTTAGCAGAATTAGAAACCGTGCAAACGTACTGGGCGCCCTCCGGGGTCGAATCAGAGGTTGCCAACCCAAAACACTCCATCACACATATAAAACTTACATCCGCCCTGTTATGGATTTCCGAGCACCAATATACACAAACATTAACCCTAACCACCTTTCCTCTATAGCATCCTGTGAACGCCGGATATTTAGACGTATACACGGGCTACCCTTCAGGTACCCCAACAATATCACAACACAACACGAAAACATACCACCAATTACAAACAGAATCTGAACACTTCAAAAAAGCTTTGCACACAAAATGATTTTCGGCGATACCATCCCAACCAAAGAAATCATCACAACTTCCTACACCTACCAACCCCAAAATTCCCACGGAAAAAACCCAAACGTAAATTTAAGCACCCTCCCGCGATCTTAACCCAATTATTAGACAACATCCTAGAGGAGATAGAAGAGATCCTTGATAACATCCCATATGCACTCTGCATCCCGCCGTCTACTGGATAACGACCACGCAAGGATACCGGCTAACGAATCGATCAACACCCTAACACCCCTCACCACAATTAACCACACGCACACCTGAATCTAAATATTCACAACTGAAATAAATCAAACCTTTAACCTTTTTTTTTCTTTAACACCAAATAACAAACCCTCAACAATTTGTCTTTTTTTTTTCTTTTTTTTTTACACCAAAAATAATAAACTCATGATTGTAAACCACACAATTACAAAAAACATCGCAACACCAACAATAATGAATGACCAGGGCTGAAGAGGAGGAAGCCTGAATAGTCTACGAATAAGCATATAAGCATAAGATATAAACATACTAACCAAAAGCATGAGCATACTAATAAAATATATATATATATATATATATATATATATATATATATATATATATATATATATATATATATATATATATATATATACCAGAATTTGCTTTTGGTTCTTTTTTGGTAAGCGCTGTCCATACTGTTCTGTAGTTTAAGTTCATTATAAGAAGTAGTTTATAAGTAATTTATATAACTCCTTATCAACAATTAATGGAAGGAAAGCATTGGATATTTACTAATTCGGAGTAGTAGTCAGACTTTAAATCATCCATCGCTTGATCATGTTTAAAGCATTAATCACACCTTAATAACGCGAAAAAGAAATGACAATGAAGCGATTCATTATAAATATAAGCAGTACAAAATCACATCATAAAAATTTATCTAGAATTTAACATTAAAATTTCTAATTAAACGAATTTTATCAACATTAAGCTTTATAAGCCAAGTTAATAAACTGAAAGATTTACAAGCTTTATGTATATTTTTACATCATGCTGAGTGATTTACACCCTCTACTATCTTTAATGGGCGTACTACACAAATAACGACCCAAACAAAACTTTTCAGGCAATAAAAAAATTGAACTAAATCCCAATACAGTTAAAGAAATAATACGGCATAAAAATTTTTATTTCCTATAAGAAAAACATGATGGCTTATGTAATATGTAGTAAAATTTTATTCGCATTAATATAATTTTTTTAGAGTACCGGAAGTTGTATAAACTTCCGGCAGACAGAATAGCCAAATTCTGTCTCATAAAAAGATCAACAAATCATCGTAATAGGGTTGCCGTTACGCAATCACATTTAGAAGATATTGCTGGTCTTTGAATTATTGTTGGTTATAATTTATATGGAATAATACAAATTTTCTAAATAAGAAAGTTGAAAATTCTTAAAAGATAAGAAAATATTGTAGTAAAATAGCATTTAAGTACAAATCAAATTATACATCAAATTATTCATATCTAAAATTAGACTAAATTAAATAAAATTGCTACATTTCGTAGAAATTAGAATTAAACAGCATTATTTGTAATTTGCACGTGTTCAAAGTCACATTTGTAGGCATGCCGGATATATTGCTCGCAGTATGCATAAAACTATCAACACACGTCGTAATCTCACATTCTATAGTATAGACATTTTTCAGTATTCTTTAGGTAGTACGTCAGTATTGTCACAGAATATATTATTGTTTGGTATTATCCAATGTCTTAAAAGTGTCAGAAATTTTGGCAGTATTTTCACATTCAGTTCACTTTCTGAGCAATGTCACTAAATGCAGAACATAAATCACATAGATAGTTCTTAGCAGCACAAATTAATACTGTATAGCATTGCTATATAATACGTAGAAATTATTAATTAATCTTTAGTGGTTATTGATACTTATCCATTAGTTACCAGCGATGCCGTACGGCATCGTATAGTGCTATATCCTATCGTCCCTGTCTCAAGACCAATTCGCAAATCTGCTGTCATTGTTACCATTAACTGAAAAGTTATTCCAACACGTGTTTATTTTAGTTGTGTTTATAATTTATGTGTGACAGTCATAAATACATTTCGAATATTGACGACTTTGTCAATGTCCATCAGCTGAGGAATATATTAGTATAAGTATTCATAAACATTATTTAAAAATACAATATTTGGTCTTTTGTAATATAAATATAATTATGTAGCTTCACACGAATAATATTTGGAACTAACAAAGAGCTTTTTGTTTCTCAAGAAAGCACATTTATCTATAGGGTGCCAAAATGCATCACTGGGAGGTAATGGTTGGGACGGTGGATATGTCTGATTGCTACCACAAATAGCTCTTTTTTGTTTCAGGCATGATTTTCTTTGCAACACACAACAAGGACGCACTTACTTCTCTTTCAACGGATGACGATATTAATGTAAATATATTTATTGAACCACCAGATCCAAAAGTTTGGACTGATGAAGAGTCAGGAAATGAAGATGACATTAGTGACATGCGTCACTTACAGGAAAGCATCCATTAGCTCCAGCTGAAATAATAATTGGCAGCCAAGGAGTTAGGGAAGATGAGAATTTGGATACAACTCTTATAGCACTAGCTCAGGAAATCGAACCATCAACATCCGCACAATCTAATTTACCACTACCCAATACAGTGAGAATTGATAACAATGAATGGGCGAAGAAAAGTTTAGATTTAAAGAGTCAGGGCAAATGTGTTGTAGATTGGATGGCACGAGATTTTCTCGATGAAGATTTTTTTTTTTTTATGATTGTGGACCTGAACAGGCTAAATAAGGCCTATCGTGGTAAAGCACTCACGAACACTTAGGAGGATGGATAGAGGGATAATGAATTGCCAATAGATGCCTATGAACAGCTACCTTAAATTTTATCATATCATAAGTGAGAGGAAAACAGGAACTAGGGAGATCATTCCAGAGTTTAGAAGCCGTGTAGAAAATGTGGATTGCGCCCGTTTGGTACGACAAGTGGAGATTTGTACTGCATACTGATGATGTGAATGAGCGAACTGAGTGTTTCTCGCAAAGATAGCCGGAGATGGCATCAAAGAATGTAATTCACCTGCACAATAGCCGTTGTAATAACGATAATACAAAGAAAGAACTGAAACCATCCTTCTATGCTCAAGGGACTGTATGTGAGAAGTTAAGGACGGGTCATTTATAAGCCTAATCGCTCTTTTTGAATACGATCAACGATATCGAGAGCGTATTGGGGAGCACTAACCCAAAGGTGAGAATTATATTCCAGATGAGGCCGAATTTGGGCCTTATACAGCAGAAGGAGTTGTCGAGAGGTAAAGTACTGCTTAGATCTGTACAAAAGCCTATTTTACGAGCAGCTGTTTTGGTAGCTGACAGAAGATGGTCAACCCATGAGAGATTTGAAGATACAGTCATACCCAACAGAGTAATAGAGTCTGAAAACTTAAGAACTGAGCCATTCATACTTACAACAGGAAATGATCGATCTTTTTGGCGGACATAAGGCAACACTGAGTTTTGTTAGCATTAAATTTAACTAGATTATTGCTTCCCATTCGAGAATACGTTGAATGTCTTTGTTGATTGAATTTGCCATTTCAGCTTTAATTTCTTGATTTGACATAGAAGGTGGATTATCACTATGAGTAGACTGAGATGAACTACAGTGAAGAGTGCTATCGTCAGCAAAGCAATGGATGGGGTTAGTTGTTGAAGAAATAAGGTCGTTTATGTACAGCAGAAAAAGTGTAGGCGCTATAACGGATCCCTGTGGTACGCCCGCGTTAATGCTAACTTCTTTTGAAAAAAGCCATCAACTACGACACGTATTCGTCTTTTATCAAGGAAACTAGAAACCCAGTTGATGAGCGTATCATTTAACCCAAACGAGGTGAGTTTGGCAAGTAAACACTTATACTAAACTTGATCAAATGCCTTTGAGATATCTAAAGCGACTACAACTGTTTCACCGGACTGCTCTACTGTATTGTTCCAAACTTGGGTCACATATGAAAGAAGATCGCCTGTTGAACGACTTTGCCTAAACCCATATTGGTGGTCACTAAGGAGTTTGTTAGTTTCAAGGAACGTGAGCAGCTGCTGATTGATGGCTTTTTCCATGATTTTAGACAAAATGGAAGTGATGGCAATTGGTCGATAATTTGAGGGATCGGTCTTATCACCTTTTTTTGGAATAGGTTGAACATTTGCTAACTTCCATGATGAAGGGAATTCCCCAGAAGATATAGAGATCGTATAGAGCTTAGATAGGACTGGTACTAGTTCGGGGGAACATTTCTTTAAGACAATACCTGGGATACCGTCTGGGCCAGTCGCCTTATTGAGGCACGAGTTTGATGCAAACAAATCCACAAAAACGTTGGCTTTGTCTACAGAATCAGCAACTACCGATCCGTCAATAGATGTCAGGGGGGGAAATGAAGGTTTTTACTAATGGCTTTTGCTAAAGACCAAAATTTTCAAATAAAAAGGAAATGTTAAAAGTTAAGAAATTTTGTTGTAAAAACTTTTAATTTCAATAATTTGCAGATATTTCTAGCACCACCGTATTCTACATGACTGTCAACCGATTTATTAGCTTTCCATTTAATGTAACATTTATTTTTTAAAGATATTGCATCAGAACAAGCCTTATTGAACCAGGGTTGGGAACGTGAATGACCTACACGGTACTGTTTTTCGGAATGTAACTCCATTCCCATGAGGATAGACATTTTCAGTATTCTTTAGGTAGTAAGTCAGTATTGTCCGAATACATTATTGTTTGGTATTATCCGAATGTCTTAAAAGTGTTAGAAATTTTGGCAGTATTCACGTTCAGTTCACTTTCTGAGCAATGTCACTAAATGCAGAATCACGTAAATCACTCCATCGAGCTGACTTAAAACACCACAAGGTTCTATACTGTATAGCATTGCTATATAATACGTGAAATTATTAATTAATCTTTCAGTGGTTATTGATACTTATCCCATTAGTTACCAGCGATGCCGTACGGCATCGTATAGATCCTATATCCTATGTGTCTCAAGACCATGCAAATCTGCTGTCAGTTGTTACCATTAACTGTTATTCCAAGACGTGTTTGATTTTAGAAAGTGATCTATAATTTATGTGGACAGTCATGGTTAGGGTTCGAATCATTGACGATTCTTGTCAATGTCCATCAGCTGAGAATCATATTAGTATAAGTATTCATAAACATTATTTAAAAATAGCAATATTTGGTCTTTTGCACTATGACCAGCGATATATGTAGCTTCAGATGAATAATATTTGAAGCTAACAATTAGAGCTTTTGTTTCATCAAGAAATCGCACATTTATCTATAGTGCCAGATATCGCATCACTGGGAGGTAATGGTTGGGACGGTGAGATATGTCAACTGTTCATGCTAAGGTCATCGAAGATAGCTCTTTGTTTCAAAGATTGCTGTCATTAGCAGACCGTACAAGTGCAACAGTACGAACTTTCAACGGATGACGATATTAATGTACCAGATATGTTTATTGAACCAAATCACGATCCAAAAGTTTGGACTGATGAAGAGTCTAAGGAAATGAAGACCCTCTGACATTAGTGACATTCTGTCACTTACATGTAAGCATCCATTACGCCTCCAGCTGAAATAATAATTGGCAGCCAAGAGTTAGAGTGAAGCTGAGTATTGAGGATACAACTCTGTCGGGTAGCACTCAGCTAGCAGGAGACTTGAATCATCAACATCCGCACAATCAATTTACACAACCCAATACAGGTGAGTAATTGATAACAATGAATGTTGGTGAATAGCATTAAGGTTAGACCTGATACCGCGGATGTTGCAGTAGTGAATCAGAAATGTGTGATATTTGGATGGCAAGAGGTTCGTTGAAGAAGCCCTAGACCAAATCGGGGAGATATAAACAAATTCCTATACGTGATTATTCAAAGTTCACCGATTCTCCATTAGATGTTTTTTGATAATACTGTATGGGAACTTTTGAGTGAAGAAACGAACAAATACAAGAGATTATAAAATTATTCTGGGTGTCAGCAATCTCAACTGAGGAATTAAACATGTTTTGTGAAAATACTAATTCTCAGTGGATACAATACTGTACTAGCAAACCGTCATTACTGGGATCTGAAACAGATTGCACAATGAATTGATCGGTAATGTGATGAGACGAAACAAAGTTCAGACTATCCTAAAGTATTTACACTGTAGTGACAACAATGCCGATATTGACAAAAATGGCAAGGGATGGAAATTATGCAAATTTATAAATTTGATAAAAGAAATATTCCTAAAACGTTTTATTCCTACCGCTGACTTGAATTACGATGAAAGTGTGGTTAAGTATTTCGGTAGGGACCCGATGAAGCAGTTTATAGAGAGGAAACCAATAAGATTCGGGTTTAAAATGTGGTGCATAAATTCATCGGATGGATACCACGTTAACTTCGCTCTATACCAAGATAAAACCTAAAATCATCTGCTTCACTACTAACTTGTTTTGTTATCCTAACTTATTCTGTTTTTTTTAAGAGAAAAATGATATTCTGCAACAGGGACATTTAAACAAACCGGATGCCTAAAACAGAATGTAAAAAAAACACCACAGAATGTAACAAAATAAGAATAGTAACGTTCTAACAAAAACGATGTCAGAACCTCTCTGTTCTCCCCAAAGAATAAAGTTTTCTCAGCAGATCAGATTTTCAAGAAGAAAACCGAAGACTAGTGCGATTGAACGAAATGACGGAATACTTTTTGCCCAATGGAAAGATAATGATGTTGTTACTGTTGGTTTAAATCTGTTCGGGATAAAACCAACCATACCAGTGTAACAGTACTCACCTGAACAGAAAAAAAAACATTGCAGTGTAAGTGCCTCGTTTGATCTATAGGTACAACAAAAACATGGGGGGAACAGACGTAATGGATCAGAATATCAATACTTACGGGAACGGTATAAGAAATAAGAAATGGCGGTGACCTTTGCTCTCATGGAATATGGATGCCGTAATTCAAAATTGTTGGATCTTGTATAAAAAACAACTCTAATTCCGAAGGAATCTCACTCGTTATGCAGTTTCCAGAAGAAACGCTGGACCTTCTGGGAGATAAATATATTTATCGAGACTTTTAGACGGCATCACTTAGATGACTACGTCGTGCATACCCCGGAGAAGAGCCACAATGTGCAGACCCGAAGAACGTGTAGCAAATGTAAAGTTGAAATATGTGTTGACTGTTTTTCCTTATTTCATACCAAAATGTAACAAATAATGTTAAAAAAGTTGAAGCTTTAAGTATGCCTGCGTTTGTTTAAAACAGGTGTAGCAAGTATTTTCCTTTTCTTTCTTATTATTTGTCATATTAGCACAAGAAGAAACGGTACCTTTAGTCACATAATTGTGATTGTACAGTTGACCGCCCATTAGTGCCCAGTGACGGCATACGGCATCACACACTGAAGTAAGACATTGGCGAAAAGTATAATTTTTTTACTATTTTTCTTACGTTCCTATAGCCAAATTAAACCGTAGCAAGTTTTATCAAAGTAATTTTAGTAAAAAAGGCTAGTTTATTGTCGCGTGACCTTTAACCTCCCTTTCACAAGCGGTATATGTATATATTTGTAAATACAGCAATTTAACTGTGTAACAAAAACATGTAGTTAAACACTGGTGGACAATACCAGCGGCAATTGCAGGTAGCTCTTAATACTAATCATTATTTAAACAACAACAATTACTTAAGCAACAACAGTTACAATCCCAAGAAGGACAACTCCAGTATGCACGACCACACTCATATTTCACACAATTACCACCGATATACTATACAAACGAACAGAATGGCGCTATAGTACAACAGACCCAAGGCGTATTATACACAGATGCAACCGACTCCTGAAATCAACAACACACAAGCCACCTTCCAACGACCAGCTATTCGACTAGACACCCAATAGGCGACGGTTTAACATTACCAAATAACCACAACTTTCAACATTCAACAACTGAACTAGTTAACATGGATGCTGAATATACTACAGATAAGTCACAGAAACGTGAAGATACAATTATCAAGTTCCAAGAAGCTCGCCCTAGGAAAAATAGAAACAAAGAGGACCAACCGGTCCTACCATAGAAATGCAAGCGTAACTGATACCACCTAATTTCCCTCAAAATAGATTCCAACCGTTAGCAATCATTAAAAACACAAATAATAAAGCGACGGATGCAAGTAAAGCAAACGGTCAGTAAAATAAACCTGAAAGGCCGCCGCCATTTGTCATCCATCATGTAATAAAAATAGACCCACTAATACAACTGGTTGTCTACTATTACCAAACCATGAATGGCAGCAAAATAAGATTACACATTTTTACAGAAGAAAACTACAAAAAAATTAAAAAAATTCTAGATGATAACAAAGTTGCTAGGCGTACCTTTAGCCTAAAAGAAGAATGTAGCTATAGTATAGTAATTAGAAGCCTGCATCACACAACTGATACAGAAATATTAGTTTGCAAAAGCAAGCAAACTGAAAAGTACAAAAACTTATTCTTCATAGACCTCGAGCCCAAGGATAACAATAAGGAAGTCTTCAAGATAGAGTATATTCTAAAAGCTAACATAGAAGCGGAGTCGCCACCTAAGAAAAATACACTCACGCAATGCAAGAGATGCCAATGTTATGGGCACACATGCACACGTCCGTTTAGATTTGTCAAATGCGGAGCGAACCATGACGCTAGCAATTGTCCCACAGATATGTGCGTTATGTAAAGGTGACCACCCAGCTAATTACAAAGGCTGCCAAGTGTACATCGAAATGCTAAATCGGCGTAATATAAATTCAGAAACGAGACCTTATAAGCAACAGTCACAAGTCACACAAAGTTTGCCTTAGCGCCATCGGGCTTTCCACCACTGAGACGCGCTAACAACCAGCAAATTGTGTTACCAAATGCAATTATCACCCACAATGTATAACCATTAGAGATAGGGTCATATAAGCAAGTAACTTGCACCGATCAAAATAGCACTTCCGTCAACCACGAAAGACTACATTTAAATTCATGCAGGAAACCATTACAAAATAGCGTTATATCCAATCTCCTACTTGAATCCAGAAATGTGGAAAACCATAGAAACACTCAGTAATTAACTTTCTGCACTTAGGCAACAAATTCACCAACAAAAATGGCTCAATATAAGATCGTTATATGGAACGCAAATGGGCTGACGCAACATCGCCAGGAAGTACATGCATTCCTTAACACTGACCACATTGACATACTACTCGTTCCCGAAGCGCACTTTACTGACCGCACTTACTTCAAAATACCATGCTATAAAACTTACGCCACTCAAGACCCGAATGGCGACGCTAAAGGAGAAACTGCGATCAAGCATCATGAGTTAAACAAATTTGACAAAGATTTTTTGCAAGCCATAACACTAAATGTCGAAGACTGGAATAAACCATTAGCAGTATATGCAGCAACTGTCCCCCTCGCATACAGAACTGACAAAGAAGGTTTGGAGGAATATTTCAAATGATTAGGCCCTAGATTCATCCCCGCTGGTGATTATAATGCCAAACATCCTCAATGGGGGTCTCGGCTGATCTCCCCAACAGGAAGAGCGTTACAGACAGTAATGCAAGATAAGCATCTAGATTACGTTTCCACGGGTAAACCCACTTACTGGCACACTAACCGGACGAAAATCTCAGATTTTCTAGTTGTCCTTATTAAGAAGGGTATAGAGCAAGCACATATGAACATAGAAGACAGCTATGACTTCTGCTCAGACCATACTCCTGCCATACTAACCGTAAGTACATAATTCATAAAACTAAACCACCGTACCTACACAATCACCTAACTGATTGGGACTATTTTCGGGAGATACTCGGTGAAAACATCTCTTTAAAGACAAAACTAAAAACAGCGGACATCGAAATGGCAGTAGAAGAATTCTTGACGGCAATACAGAACAACTGCTTAGAAATCAACGCCTACACTGACAGAAAAACACAAGAAGAAAGGCTATCCAATAGAAATCACGAACAAAATAGCGGAAAGAGAATGGCAGAGAAGACGTTACCCCGAAGAAACAACGTTACAGTGCTGCAGTAAGAGAAGTAACGGGAATGCTCCAGAAACACAAAGATGACACTCTTAAAGAGTTAATAGAAGGTTTATCGGTCACATAAGCGCGTGACTACTCATTGTGGAAAGCCACTAAAAGGAATGAAAGCGGAAATTGGGCGGGAAGCAATGCCGAATATCTTAGGAAAGACTTACAACCGATACTTGCAGTACCCGGAACTGATGAAGAAGAAATAGACAGTTTCTAAATGCTCCATTGCAACTGTCACCGCCTATCAAAACTTTCATAGTGGAAAGGTGAAGATACAATAAAAAGCTTGCTTATAAAAAAATGAACCGAGTATGACCTAATAACAGTCCAGCCTAAGGGTCTTATATTTCTGACATTTATATCCAACACGATATTAAGTACGGCTTATTTTACAGCACAATGGAAAGTAGCTAAGATTATTTCAATTGAAAAGCCTTGCAAATTACCCAACTTAGCAGAATTGTACATGCCGATAAGTTTATTATCCTTAATTTCAAAGCTATTCGAAAAACCGCTAGTTAAGCGACCAATGTCAATTCTAGAAGAACAAAATGTCATACTGGATCACCAATTTGGTTTTAGAAGGCAGCTCTCTACAATTGAACAAGTACATGGAGTAGTAGTAATGATTAATGGGACTTTTCAAGTCAAATAATACCGCAGCGATGTATTTTTAGACGTAAGATAGGCTTTTGACAAAGTCTGGCACAGAGGCCTACTATAGAAGTTAAAAAATTGGTTGCCAGATAACATTTACCTCATATTACGATCTTATCTACAGAACAGGTTCTTCCAGGTCAAATATGAAGAAGAACTTACCAGCCTGATCCCTACTGGCTTTGGATGACCCCAAGGGAGTGTTTTGGGATCAGTATTGCGTTGACTGTTCACCTCAGACCTACCAACCTGTTAGGATGTCTCAATTGCAACGTTTGCTGACTATACTGCGCTACTGGCTACAGAAAAGATCCTGTTAGAGCCTCCACTAAACTGCAAACCCATCTCAATGTCATGCATTTTTCCAAATTGTCTTAATGTTGCTAGTAATTCAAATTCATATGCATGTAAATCATCGCTTGAATTTTCCAAACGTATTCATAAGTAACCTTTCAAACAAAAAGGCAAATAAATCAAAGCCTGTAATAAAAAGTAGTCCCTTCATCAACTAGGAAAGAGCTACTGAGCTCCAAACGGCTAAACATATTCTCTTGAATCATAGCTAAGAACAAAAAAACTAAATCAAAGTCAAAGCCGGTTCCTCCATTTAGAAGCTACGTTGCCACAGACAGATACGCAGATACACACGTTAAACTTACAAAACTCCTCTTTTTTTTCGGGGGTTAAAAAATAATAAAATTAGAATTAGGGGCTTATGACTTACATTTGAGACTAGTAACTGGATTAAATGATAATGAATTTGAAGAGTAGATTACTTTTTTGCATCACTTGGATAAGGTCATTGGTTATAAAATTATTGCTAAATGATTTATTCATCAAAAGAAATTGTCAAAATTATATAGATTCAACAAATCTTCTGACACATTTAACAAAGAAGAAATTGATTTGTTAAATAAAGACTTATCAAATCTTTATTTAACAAATCAATATTTTACATTTCAATTTAATCTTAACTTTAACAATCCTCCGTTGCATAAAATCATAGTTGACATAGAAATTTCGTTTAAACCATTGCATAAAAATTGCAAAAAGTACGTTAGACCAGCCAGTAAAATTCAAATTTCGCAAAAATCCAGCAGGAGTCAATATTTAATTTAAATCATTCAGAACTTCAAATTGTTAAAAATCAAAGAACTCTTACATTTAGGTTCTTATTCAGTCATTACCAAAGATACTCTTCCTTAAATGATTACTTCAACTAGAAAGGTTTTATTAGAAGGTAGAAGAGTTGTGGATGACTCTCCTAGGTTTCGATTAACGGTATCCAATCTGGTACTACCTAGAATGTATAGCTTTCCTAATATTGTTAAACTAGGTAATACTATGCGACCCAATGGTTTCTGGTACTAATTGATCTATTTATCTGCCATCCAAATAGTTGTCTAGTAAATTTCATAATCTTTCCTACCAACAACCCTAATTTAGTGTTTTAAATTTGTATGAATTTATTGATAAAACTAAAAAAACTGAAATTATAGAAGATGAAATTTTAATCTCATTCGGCGTTTATTCCTTATTTCCGAGCGTTCCAAAAAATTGGATTTATATTATTGTATCCGCGCAAGCGTGAAGACTTTTAGGGGGAATACACTTGAGTTATTCTGAAAGCTTTTTTTAATTCATGCTGAATATTACAGCAATAAGCATATTACCTAATTTTATATTTTGGTGCCATCAGATTTGGTGGTAAGTTATTTTTCTTTATATTTAAAACTAAAGCCTTTGTTTTTAGGCACTTATTTGGCACTTTTAGTACTACATTTAAGTACCCTTACTTATATTTTACTCATTTTTAATGCATACTTATATGGCATTTTATAATAATTATCTTTAATGGCACATATAAGTCAATATTTTACTATTTATTATTTTAAATGGCAATTTCTTGAATTACATTTACAACGCAAGTTCTACATACTTTAAATAAATTTGGTGAATTAAACTTCAAAGAATTCAATAAAGTTATGGATTCATATTTTAAGGATAAATAAGCAAGACAAATGAACCATTCTGCTTCATAGTTACCAGTTACAGTGTATGTACAGAACCGTTAAAAGGCAATGTTTTTTTATATAATTTAGAATAGTATATGACTTCTGATTGTTTTACGTTTTCAATCATATATTGAATAAACTTATGTATCGCATGTTATTTTATTTTCATTTTGATAAATTGTTTATTATTATTCCTTAACTAGGTTTTGTTGTTCCTATATTTATATAAAAAAAAGAAAAAGAAAGAAAAAGACATGGCGCTCGAGATTTTATCATTTTTTCATAATTTTTTGATAACATTTTTTGAATTAAGTGAAAATAATTAAGCAGAAAAGAAGCAAGTAGCATTTCAGGTAGGTTAATTAAACTCTAAATTAGAACCCTCCCCTATCTCAATTTACCGATGAGCCGACGGCAGTAGCGATTTTTATTTGGTAATATTTTTTATATTAATTAAGACCATTTGAAGCTATTTAATGTTATACTTTGGCGGCGTTTAAGTTAAGGTTATACTTTGGCGCTTTTATAATGCTATAGATTTTAGTGGTAAGGATTTGACATCTTTGATACTAAAACTTTTAGTGTTGAGAACTTTGTAGGAACTTTAAATTCTAAATTTCCGATAATTAAATTTACCTATGAGGTAGGGGCAAATGAAAGTTTTCAGTTTCTTAATACTCTAGCAACAAGGAATGGTAGTAAACTAGATATAGATATTTATCGTAAGAAAATTAAAACTAAAAGATTCATAGCCAATCACTGCAATCACTGTAAATAGCATAAACTTAAGGGTTTTTAATTTTTTGGTTTACAGATTGATTAATTTTCCTCTTTAAATTCAAAATTACAATAAAATATTACGCCCTATTAAAAAAAACTGCTCATACAATGTGTTTCCAGATAAAGTGATTATGAATATAGTCAAGAAACAAACACATAGGATGAGGGGTAAGAATGTAACTGCATTAGGTAAAAACAGAAACAAAGTACTTACGTAACGTTACCAAACTGTCCTGCTTATACAAAAGATCTATCTAAAATTTTTTACAAAATTAATTAGAAAACAATTACTACAGGTTGTCAACTCTTTCGAGTAATCCAAAATATTAAGCAATTTACTGGATAGGTCGGGAATTTAGAAACTTTATTGTAAAAATTGTGAACAAATATATCTAGGGCAAGCTAAACGACCTATCAAAATTCGCTTTAAAGAACGTTTAGGTCATGTTAAATACAAACGTTGGGACAAGTCTGCCGTTGCCCTACATATGTTTGATAAAAATACATAGTAGATAAGGTATCTTTAATCAAACACGTTAGTACGAACTTCATTGCTATAAAAGTTTAGAGATATAAAATGTTTTTGAGTCGACTAATTCGTATACTTTCAAACCATACCTATTAGGTTTACTTGGTATATATTGGCGGAAGCTACATCTTCCTCTAAACGCTTCTAACTGTTCATCTATGGTGACGTTTCGAATTGGTTTATAAGCAACCTTACACATCTTGACAAATAAGTCAAATATCTCTCATAGGAGCAAGTTTGTCAATTTATTGTCTTTCTGTACCCGTATCTACATTATCAAATCGCAGATGTTAAAATAGAAAATGGAAATGAAACTTTTACATTGTAAGTCTAAATTTCTCAACGCTCGTTCCCTTATTGTTCCGTAATTCAGCGGTATTTAGGCGACTTGCGACTTGACCTGAGCACTCCCGCCAAATAAAATAAGCTTATGGTGTCTGAATTTCACCTACGTCTGTCTGTATTTGTTTTACGGGCGTAAATTTCTTTTAGGCCTTCTACATGCTTGTTAGTACATTCTACAATTATTGCAAGCATTTGGGGGTCAACAAAATGATGTCAAATATCCAAAGCACATTTATAATATTTTGCAACCATTCTGGGACCAGGAAAATGAGTTACTATATTTTCTGCTCTAGTTCTTGTTGGAGGAGGAGCAATTTTTTACCATTTGGTCAAGTTATCTTCATCATGAAGAATGGGCTTTGTAAATCCTTTTTTCCTTCTTCAGTATCGGATATTTGCTGTTTCGTATCAAAATTTAGATCTTGCGCTTCTTACTTATCCTCTTTGCCGTCGTTCTCGCAATCATTTAGTTCTTGTTTTATTGTATCCTCATCGTCCATTTAAAATCTGTATAACACGTTTATTTATTCTCTCTTACTCCATTTCGTAAGAATACATCCGAAGGTAAAATACAATGTAATTAAAAGAAGGCGATAGATGAGTGACTTACATTAGTGGTATTTACAAAAAATTCAACAAAAGAGTTTAATTGGAATAGAGTAACTGTCACTGTCTGCGGACTCGCACTACTAATCGTTCATAAAAACTGTACACACTCACTTAGAGATTTTCAACTTTACACTAATGACGGTTATACAATGCTTGAGGAATACCGTGAACAGCATAGCATAGGAGTGGGGAAGTTCTGCAAACACCCAGAATAAAAATTACTGCGGAATGTGAATCATCGCGCCGGAAACGAACCATGAACGTTTTTTAGCTACAATGTAATAGGATCTGAATTTGTTAGTGCTTTAATACATTTGTTTACTGAACTTCATGAAAACTGTGAAACTCTTACCCTATTAAATTAGCGGATTCTAGGGACTTTCAACTTGATCACTATTCGTAAACAAATATATTAGACAAAACGTTTTTATGCATATAGACCATTTGATAAATAAACATTGTTTGCGTTATAAAATGTTATTACATCACGTTCGTTGGATAGACCTACTTCGCGTAGTACATTCGTTTCGGAGAGGAAATTGCGTAAACTCCTTTCGCCTTCGTTTAATCGTGTTTCTAGTTTAGGTTTCGCAAAAACCGCACTGGTTAGTACTTTTTTTTTATGATTGTGGACCTGAACAGGCTAAATTTGGGCTATCGTGTTAAAGCACTCAGGAACACTTAGAAGGATGGATAGAGGATAATGAATTACCAATAGATGCCTATGAACAGCTACCTTAAGTTTTCTCATATCATAAGTGAGAGGAAAACAGGAACTAGGGAGATCATTCCAGAGTTTAGAAGCCGTGTAGAAAAATGTGGATTGCGCCCATTTGGTACGACAAGTGGAGATTTGTACTGCATACTGATGATGTGAATGAGCGAACCCAGTGTTTCACGAAAATATAGCCGGAGATGGTATCAAAGAATATAATTCAGCAGCACAATAGCCGTTACAATAACGATAATACAAAGAAAGAACTGAAACCATGCTTCTATGCTAAAGGGAATTTATGTGAGAAGTTAAGGACGGGTCATTTATAAGCATAATCGCTCTCTTTTGAATACGATCAACGATATCGAAAGCGTATTGGGGAGCACTAACCCAGAGGTGAGAATTATATTCCAGATGAGGCCGAATTTGGGGCTAATGCAGCAGGAGTTGTCGAGAGGTAAAGTACTTCTTAGATCTGTACAAAAAGCCTATTTTACGAGCAGCTGTTTTGGTAGCTGACAGAAGATGGTCAACCAATGAGAGATTTGAAGATACAATCATACCCAACAGAGTAATAAAGTATGAAAACTTAAAAACTGAGCCATTCATATTTTTTTGGCGGACACAAGGCAACACTGAGTTTTGCTAGCATTAAATTTAACTAGATTATTGCTTCCCCACTCCAGAATACGTTGAATGTCTTTGTTGATTGAATTTGCCATTTCAGCTTTAATTTCTTGATTTGACATAGAAGGTGGATTATCACTATGAGTAGACTGAGATGAACTACAGTGAAGGGTGCTATCGTCAGCAAAACAATGGATTGAAGAAATCAGGTCATTTATGTACAGCAGAAAAAGTGTAGGCGCTATAACGGATCCCTGTGGTGCGCCCGCGTTATTGCTAACTTCTTTAAAAAAAAAGCCATCAACTACGATACGTATTCGTCTTTTATCAAGGAAACTAGAAACCCAGTTGATAAGTGCATCATTTAACCCAAACGAGGTGAGTTTGGTAAGTAAACACTTATGCCGAACTTGGTCAAATGCCTTTGAGATATCTAAAGCGACTACAACTGTTTCACCGGACTGCTCTACCAGGTACTAGTTCGGGGGAACATTTCTTTAAGACAATAACTGGGGTACCGTCTGGGCCAGTCGTCTTATTGAGATAAAGCCTATTGATGATCGATTCCAAGAGCTTGTACCGAAAATGGGTTGGTTTCATAGCGTATGAAGAAGAGTTGACTAGGTGCACATTTTTTCCAGAATCATCGAGACACGAGTTTGATGCAAACAAATTCACAAAACATTGGCTTCTACAGAATCAGCAACTACCGATCCGTCAATAGATGTCAGGGGGGGGAATGAACATGTTCCAAAGTTCTTACTAATGGCTTTAGCTAAAGACCAAAATTTACGACTGCCTAAAGGAGATGTAGCTAGTTCATTGGATTTTCGTTGTTCTAACAACTTTTTAGTTTTAGAGATGTCACTTTTGCAGATATTTCTAGCACCAACGTATTCTACATGACTGTCGACCGATTTATTAGATTTCCATTTAATGTAATATTTATTTTTTAAAGATATTGCGTCAGCACAAGCCTTATTGAACCAGGGTTGGGAACGTGAATGACCTATACGGTACTGTTTTTTGGGAATGTATAACTCCATTCCCATGAGGATGACTTCAGATACTGAAAGAGCGATGTCCGAAGAAGAGGACGACTTAAAACAATATTCACGCCATGGAAAGGTTGCAAAGAAATCCCGTAAATCACTCCATCGAGCTGACTTAAAACACTACAAGGTTCTATCGGTTTTGCGAACAGTGGAATTTCAGTGGAATTAGACAATGGTCAAAGACCTAGAAAGAACGGAAGTTTTATAAACAAGAGGGTTTGATGTAAGAAAGAGATCTAGAAGATGTGGAGTGTGGTTAGGGTTATCAGGGATTCTTGTGGGTTCAGAAATCATTTGTGTGAGATCACATGAAATAGCAAATGTTTCTGCACTATGACCAGCAGGATTTGTATTAGATGAAAACTGAAGCCAATTAGAGTTATGAACATTGAAATCGCCTACAATTGAGATATTTCAAGATGGAAACTGAAATTTCATACTAACGTAATCGAAGAAGCCTTGAAAGTTACTGTCATTAGGAGACCTATAAATGCAACAGTAGAATTTCTCAAAATTAGGACCAGAATGTTTAAACCAAATCACGTCAAAATGTTTACTTTCTAAGGAAGAAACTCTTTTGCAAGCAATTCTGTCCTTGATGAAGGCAAATACGCCTCCTTTATATCGAAAGTTAGAGTGAAGGTGGTATTGAGGAAATTGGAAGTCGGGTGACTCGGAGCTTTCAGAGGAATTTGTTTCAGATAGAAACAAAATATCAGGTTGTAATTGTTCAAGGTGTTGGTGAATAGCATCATTGGGCAATAGTCATTAGTACATTATTTGCTCCTAATCGCATCGTTGCTTACTATTTAAGGATAAATAATCCCAAGGCCGTTTTGAATTAGTCAAGCGCAATCGCCTTTATCTAAATTGCTTATTACTAAGACAAGTCAATTTCATCAGTCAGAGAATGTTGAACTTGTGATACTAAACATCGCACTTCGATACATCTGCGGACTCGGCTTCCAGCTTCTGGACTAAGACATATCTATACCGAATCTTCGTATACTAGCGCCTCGGAATTCGTTTGAGTAATGCTACAACTCCCAACTGCGAATTATTTTTCTACCTCTTCGAATAAGGTTGTCAGATTATCTTTGGTATCAATCACATCCAGTTCAAATATTGTTAGGCGTTGATTTTTATTCACGCATCGCTAGTCACTAGTATAGAGGTTTCAAATTCGATTCCAATGGAACATCGACAACTCCAAAATCTAACGTTTGACAGTGAATTCGCTCTTCAGTGGGATTCAGCCTCTTATACATTTTCGATTTGTTAACCCTGGTATCGTATGGTTTGCAAAATGATCCTTTGTGTCAGATTTAGTTTGGATATGTGATTATACCACCAATTAGTTTTTCGTCAAATGTCTTAACCCGCAAATATTGTTGTTAGGGTTGATTGTGATCTTTAGCCACCTTTTGAAATCGTTTCTCAATGGAACCAGTTCAAAACTGAGTAATCTAAGCTTCCCTCGATTTAGTTTCTTCACGAACTGATTCCGAATGGTTTCTGTAACGAAACAAAGGATGGTTACACCACAGCCGTACATCCCTGTTTTTCGCTTCCTAATCCAAAATTTTACATTTCTTCCTTATCAAACTGCTAAAGGCAGGCTTGATAATTAATTATGCTCGAACTTTGTGCAGTCACTTTGATTGCCAAATAAGTCAGTTTCGTGTGTGAAACGTTTCGAAATCTCGTTAAAATCCATAATATTTTTGCTTACATTCGTTCGCTATCTCAAGAGCGGACATTATTCGTTAGTAATCCCACCATTTATATCTATGAGCAGATTCCACTGTCACAACGAAGTTCTGCTGACCCATCTACTCGTGGTTTGTTACCAAGTTAGATCCTGTCCCAACTCCTATGGAGGTCAGGCCCTACATCTTTAGTTTCGTCAAATACTTCGTAGATTAATTTTAATTTATCTTGTTAAAGTTGATGCAATCTGTCAATTCTCACCCTGTCGTTTCGTATCTTTAGTAATCGAGAACATTTCGTTATCATTTTGATGAATAATCTTTTTGTCGTTGCCTAGCTAACGTAACATACATATTTCATTTTTGTTATAACTTTTAGCATTCTAAGGACAAGGGATTAAGTGTTCCCGGACCTGTTCGCCAAACTTCCTTCGGGTCAACCCCCACCGAGATATTTTGTTAACTGAACTCGCTTGGTGACCGAGAATAACATAGTTCGTGTTGGTGTACGTTTAGAAACTATATCGTTACCTTTTGAATCTCGACATTCTGCGTTGTTCCCAAGATAGTATCGTATGACTAAACGCTTGGTTCGCCAAGTTCACGAGAAAAATGCAATCGCTGTTTTTGAGTGTATGAGGCTCGCTTGTGAAACCTTTCGAAACCTTAAAATCGATATTATCTTTGCTTGCATTTGATCGCTATCTCGACAGTGGAAAGCACCCGTTGGTGAATACATCGCTTACATTAATCATCGTATCCCACTGTCGCAGCAGAATCCAGCTGATACAGACATTGCTGGTTACTTACTAAGTCATATCCTGTCCAACCTCCTGTGGTGGTCAGGACCTACATTCTTAGTTTCGTTGCATAGTTCGTAGCCTTCTGAGACAGCTTTCAGTTCGTCGGCGTTAAAGTAGAAGCAATCACTCAATTCTCACCTTATCGTTGCGTGTTCCGCTGCAAATCGAACTTCGAATAATCAAGATCGTTTCGTCATAATTTTACTAAATCATCTTTTGTCGTTGCCTACGGTCCAAACTAACGTAGTGTACATATTTGGTTTTCGTTATAACCTTCAGCGTCCAAGTAACAAGTGCATAGGCGTTCTCGGACCTGTTCACCAAACTTCGTTTGAGTCAAACCACAACGAAATAGTGTGCTAAATTATCTCGCGTGTGGCGGGAACAACATAGTTTGTGTCGGTGTACGTTTAGAAAATTCATCGTTTGCTTTGGATCTAAGCATAACGCATTATCCCCTAGATCGTATTGTCTGACTAAACACTTGATTCGCCAAGTGTTTTTACGTCCAACAATGTACCTGACACAACAAAGTATCTGGATTATTTCCGTTCGTCGTTCAATGTGTCGTCACTTGTCCAAGTGCAATCGCTGTTTTTGAGTGTATCTTACTACCTAAAGTTCCAAAGCTTACTTTTTTTTTTATTTAAACCAAAGCATTGAGTTTGGAAATCGTGTCTTCATTATCTAAATAAGTTTATACTTAGTTTGTGGTTATTTATGGTAGTTTAGTGTATTAAAAATTCCTGGAATGAATTTGATATGCAATATGTTCGTGCATATAATAAATTAATAGTGACATTCCTGGCCCATCCAGAACGATTCAAAAATCGATCTCGAAACTTAAGGAGATGATTCTACATGATAAATTAATGGTAGAGCTTCGTATGAATTTGTTTTTGAGTTAGTCTACCAAATTTCAGTATTTTATGTTTGATTTTTGAAATTATTGGCTTACGCAAAATCCGACATGTCTAATGTTTGGAACATAGAGACTAAGTCGATTGTGCTCCATTATTTTAGTAATAACTGAATTCGATTGTGTGCCGATAGAAGACACATTACTTACATTGAAAATTTTTTTTCGACTATAAGTGTTAAGATTTGATAGCTGAACTCGTTTTTAACAAGTTTTCTGAAAGACTGACGCAAGACCTTTAAAAATGAACTCTTCATTTAACTGGCCACTCCTAACCGTTTTACACGTAAATCGTTTAAACAAAAGGATTAACTGAATTAACAAAACATTACTAAACAAACTAGAATCGATTCCCAAAATTCCCCTCTTTTCTTCAATGCATTTCCTAACACTTTTCAAAAAATGCCGCCTAACTCGATGAAAGATTCCAGGTGTTTCCCTGATAGTTTGGCACACATATATTATCCGTAAACGAAGATCCTCGACGACAGTGACCGAAGTAGTTTACACCAATTGCTTCAAATGGGCTCAGAAGAAAAAATCCATATGATAGAGGTGTGGGATCTCGCTGGACATTCCAATGGCAATCGCTTAGGATAAGCTGCATTCAAATACTCCCGTACGCGTACACTAAAGTGGAGCCGAGCTCCATCATGGAGAAGCCACATGTTCAACCTTATATCTAATGGCACATCTTCCAGATACAATAGAAGTCGCTTTAGGACAAAATCTAGGAATAAGTCACCAGTTAATGAGTTGTCAAATAAATGGGGACCAATAAGGTAATCTGCTATTACCCTACCCACAGATTCAGTAAAAATCTACGCTGATTATCTACCTCACTGTACGGGTTCCCATAGAAATATGTATGGATATTATGCAGATTTATTATGCCATCACGCGTGAAACCAGCTGCTTCAGTGTATAGTATGAAGTCAATTAGGCGATTTCTGCATTCATATTTGCCTAGGAACTAATTGCACATTTCCAATCGTCTGGGTCGATGATCGTCATAAAGTGCTTGTGAGAATGAAACGGATACAGTTGTTCGCCTCTTAGTACCCTCTATGTACTAGCCTGATTGAGCCGTACTTCATTACCAATTCTGGTAGTACTGGTACCCGGATTATATTCAAGAATCTCAAGAATTCTTTCTTATTGCTGCACAGTTTGAGCATGAGGGATATTTATATTAGAATAACTCTCTGTACAATATCTTCGTTCCAATTCTGTAATACCGTCTGCTCGTCCATAACAAAAATGTATATCACAATATTCGATATTCTAAGTACTGATTAGCCATTATTCGTTAGTTAAATTTAAAAATTAAATAGTTTCAAAAATGATTGTATATGATGTTTAAACTGAAAGCTTTAACATAATTTGCTAGATCTACCATTATTTTATCATGTAAAATCGCTTCCTTAAGTTTCGTGATCGATGTTTGAAAAAGGACCACTCTACCAACAAGGGGTCGATTAATATATGAGTGAAACCCTGCAGGTGTCTCTGTTCTTAGAATAAAATAAACATCAGGAATGTGACACAGTTACCTGTTAAGTTTTTTTTTATTATAGCATTGTCAGATCAACAATCGAGTGTTATACATGACAATTATGACATAATTTAACTGTAACTGACAGTACATACATTATCTGTGGTTTGTTTTAAGTTAACAAGAAGCTACTTTTGATACATTGTGGTGGCCTCTGTCAATTGTGTTGGTGTTCTAGTCTTCCTCAGAGAGGATATCTTGTGGGAGTATTCTCTTTAATCGTCTATGGATGTTTCGTTGTCCAACATTGCAGTATTTTACTCCTGTGCATTGTTTGATGTTTGATATGAAATTCTTGGTGGTCGTGATGATGTAAGTTTCGACTGGTGACACTCCCAGTTCATGGTGTAGCTGGGAATTGCGGACAAACCGTGGGACATTTACTGCTATTCTCAGTACTTTGTTTTGGTATGTTTATAGTTTTAGGATATTTGTCTTAGATGTGGTGATTCAGATTGGAAATGTATAGAGAGCTAAGGGTCGCAGAAGGGATGTATAAAGGAGGATGGTGCACTCAATTCCAAGGGGTTTTGCGGTTTATGGTGGAGTCTGCGCCTATTATGACATTGCACGAGCTTTTGATTGATGTGGTAACTCGAGCTCAATCTTGTGTCAAGAAACACCCAAGATATTTCAGTGCTGCATCTTTGGGTGTCCATGGTATGTAACTGTCCATCTACAGCAATAGAGGGAAAATTGGCAAATCTTCTTAGAGTGAAGATTTTGCATTGGCATTGGCTAATATGGCCGATATTTTTGGTATACGCGAAGTGTATATATTAAATGGTATTGGGTACAGGACGCTCCCCTGGGAAACTCCCGCTCCTATTGCTTTGGTATCCGAGATTGCAACAATGATTTTAACAGCGAAGGTCCGGTTTTGCAGGAATGAGAAAATGATAGCTTGAAGGTTCGCAGAATTTCATAGCTTAGAAGTTTGTCTTAAGGCTTCTATCTTCATACCTTATAGAAGGCTTGAGTGATGTCCAAGAAGACAGCCGTGGTGTAGCGTTTATTTTCAAATCTAGCTGCTATATGTTCGCTGTTATCCGTTGCAATTGATGACAGGTCGAGTGACCTTCCCTGAACCCGAACTTGTAGGTTGGGAGGATGTGGAGTGCGTTGGTACTTTTGATTAATTTTTCAAAGAGCTTTGAAATGGTGGCCAGTAGGTTGATTGGACGACAGCTTGTAAGTAGCTATTTTTCTTCCCAGTTTTGGTAAACATGAGTATGTGTGGGTTTCCAGCTGTGTAGTAAGTAGCTTAGTCGGAGACATGCATTCATCAGGGTTGCCAGATAAGACATTTTCTGGTTAGATGTTAAAGGACAAGGTGGGGGATTAGGTCTTGTCCAGGAAATTATCGCGTGGCATTTGTTTATGTTATGTTGTTACTTGGTGGGGTTTACAGGAAATTGTCCGTGTGAAGGTCTGTTCCAGGTGGTTGGCGAATGAGGAAGATTTTGATTCATCTGTACAGATGGCATCATTGTTAGATTTAAGTATTGGTACCTATTGTGGAGTTTTTAATATTTTTCTAGTGGTCTTCCACTTCCCAGGTCTGCTGGTCCTATATCGGCAATATGTTTTGAATTCTATGGTCGTCCAATTCACGTTTAAGTTGTTTGGTTAGGTTGTTTAGCTGCCTTATGGTTGGGGTTTCTTGTACGTTGCCAAAGTCTTCGGGTTTGGCTTCGAGTTTGATCAAGTTGGCTCAGTGAAATTTTTTTGTATGACTATATCCACTATATCCGATTGACGATCGGCTCTGTATGGAAAGTGGGTGTATTCGTCCGGAGTTAAAACTTGGAAACCATGGACTGTGGAGAATTGTGTGAAATTTGTTCCCGCTGGGTTAGTTGCTATGCACCCCGGTTGAACTTTAGGGATCATCAGTATTGGTTTAAGAGTATTAAATTAATATCTTGACATCGTCTTCTTTTAGAGATTTGTTGGGTTACCTGTATGCACTCATGACTGTAAGATTGCTTGAATCGTTGAGTTTAACTTGCACTCCAGTGACTTCTAACGTAGTATCTTGAGATATTGCACTCGGATGATGGGCATTTTTACGTTTGTTAATTATAGCCACTCCGCCGGAAGCTGTCTGGGCGTTTCTATCTATGAGATAGACTTGATAACCTGGGATTTTAAAGTTTTCGCCCTCTGTTACGTGGGTTTCAGAGATTCAGGACACGTTTACTTGGTATCGTGCTAAGAAGGCTATGAAGCTATGAACGTAGAGCGTTGAGAGCTAATGCCGTTTGCGTTTCAGCTGAGGTTTGTTGACGCATTGATTGGTCGTTGTGGGTTTAGGTCCATTTGGAAGTATGGGGAGAAGTGTGTTGACCAAAAAGGTTTAAAAATTTGCTTATTTAATAAACATATAAAAAAAGCAATCAAATCTAAAATTATTGTTTTATTGAATGAGACGCAAATTAAGGTAAACTGTAAATTACTAGCACGACTATTAATTTTGAAAACGAGACATCAGCAATTAGATTACAGGAATTTTAATTCTGCAGAAAGGGGTAACACACCAATGCAATAATTATAAGTTGAACTAAAAGGAACGCAGACCTTAGAGCTTAAAGGTGTCTGTACTAAATTATGTAATTTTACCTTATACCAACCGATCGTTATGTGCAACTGTCTGTATTTTAAGTTAATAATAAGTCCTCGTGGGGCAATGTCTTAAATATTAAATAAAAGATAAATACGAATAAAATAGAATTTACATTAAGGTTATTCTAAGTTTTTTTAAGAATTTACATCCGTGCTACATGCATAAAGACAAAATTTACATCGGTTGGGGTTTGTATTTCGATAGCTCAGTTGGTTAGAGTGCTACTCTAGCGTAGTACATGTCGTAGATTCAAATACTACTCGAGTTAAACTTTTTATTTATGTATTTAATAAAATTAATAATAATTTTTAATTACATTAAGGTTCTTTATACATAATACTAACTGACGCTGAGACAACAGACAGTCATAAGTCGGACAAGAATCACTCATATTATGTCAATTTAAACTAACAAGGCAAATAGATAAACAATTATTATGTACAAGTTACACGTATAAAAGTATAGAATATACAGGGTGTCCCGGGAACTGACGCACATCCGGAGTCAGGCGGTATAGGATGTTTTGACTTATAATTTTTTTGCTGCGGTGTGATAATGGTTCTTTTTTTTGTTTTACAGGAACGGTACGTGATAGCTGGAAACTAATGACACTATTATTACTGATATCATAGAGGGCCGATTCTAACACAATGGAGAATTCAAGATGGCACAGGAATTTATTTTCCGAATTCAGTGACATTTTGGAGAATAGAGTTTCAGTTACAGTTAAACAAAAAAAATAAAAAATAAATTAAAGTTTTTAACTTTAAGAAAAACTGCATGTCTTGTGGTGACCAAATAACTGATCGCATTTAGGTGAAATTTCCTGGATAATACATCGTAATTATTGTTAGCAATAATACCAAATTTCAGCTAAAAATAATTAAAACTGTAAAATTATCAGAATTTTAATATTTAATTCGGTAAAAAAAATTAATCGGGTGATTTGTTTTTTGATGACTTCATGGGTCCATAGCACAAGTGACCTGTGTAAAGATGAACATTTTTCTTTGGACAACTTTTGTCTTTTCGGTGCAGTTTCCAGTAGCCGAATTAAACTGTACTATTGTAATGAACAAAACGATCAATGTTTATGTGTGTAATACCTTTGGCTAAGAAAATTTGTCAAAAAAGTTCTCAAAGTGTCCACATCTTTGAGCAAGGGAAACGCGATACCTTCTTGCAACTGAGTTGGTTGCGGCTCTGATGACTTCAGGTTTACATTAGGTCTCCCCCGCTGCGGCTGCTATACTAGCAAAAAGCTTTTATTCGCGTGCAACGTCAATCCCGTCATACACCCGACTCTTTATGTGGGCCCAGAGATAAAGTCCAGTGGGGTCAAGTCAAGAGAACGTGGTGGTCATTTGACTAGTCCACATCTCCCAATTCACCTGAAAAAATTGAAACGTGTCACTTTATTAATTGTCAATTCATTTCCAAAAAACCTGTTAAATCTAAATTTCTTTGGTCCAATGAGATGTTGCTCACCGATGTGGGAAAGTCGTATCTAGGTACGTTCTGACAGGACCAACAAAGTGTGACGGTGCTCCATCGTGCTGAAATCATAAGCGCCTCCTCAAAGCTAAACGTATATTATCTAAATACTCTGGAAGCTGATGGGAAATCTATGTGAAGTCTAGCATATCAAAATGTAAGCTTTCCCCATTATTACACATTATGAAGATATTTTAGCTTTCGGGTTTAAATGGAGTATTTTTTTATTTATATTTTATATAGATTTAAATGTTTGTATAACAATTACAGTGATCGCCCTTAGTAAGTGGTAAAATCTTTAAGAACTTACTTGAGATGTTATAACAAATTTACGAAATATAAAAAATATGAAAACGCGTTTTCATATTTATATTTATTCAAGTAATTTCAAAATATTACCCACTAAGAACTAATTGTTATCAAACATTTAAATGTATAAAATATGGATAAAAAATATACCTTTTAAACCTAAAAGCTAAGTATTTTTATAATGAAGTCAAGCAGTACAGTAACAGTGCCTTTCTTACCTACCTAATTGCACGCAATCTAGCAGCTCGTCCACTATTTTCATCTTCCCAACCCATAAACAAAATATAAGTCTACGTTCTCTTCCTTAGAAAAATTAATATCAACGTAATTTTCTGATTAAATCAATATTAAAGAACTAAAAAGCTGGAGAAATTACTATTACTGTCATTTGAAACAAATGATTCAGCAAACCATACGACTAGATTAATTTTTTTTTGTCGAATTAATTATTGCCATTTCTACAGTTTTAATTGCTTTAGGCTGAAATTTGGTATTATTGCTAACAATAACTAGGGTGAATTATCCGTGAAGTTGCAGCTAAATGCGACCAATTTTTGGGCACCACAAGACATGCAGTTTTTCTTAAAGTTTAAAAATTTTAATTCCTTTCTTTTATTTTTCTGTCTATCTGTTATTGAAAGTCCGTTTCCAAAAATGTCACTAAATTAGGGATAATAAATTACTCCGCCATCTTGAATTCTCCATTGTGTTAGACTTTCGAAAAAAATTGACACCGCTGAATTGGCCACTCATGATATTAGTAGTAAAAGTGTCATTAGTTTCCAGCTATCACGTACCGTCTCTGTAAAAACCATCTTCGGATGTGAGTCAGTTCCCGGGACACCCAGTATAAGTAAGTAAATTTTATAGATAAAATTGATTCATTTAATCAACACTCAATGTAGTAGATAACCGTAGAGCAAAATAATTTAATCTAAATCACTATGTTCAGTATAACAGGTACGCATTGTGCAAACAGGCAGTATAATTGGTGCTATAGTTAAGCCGTGGCAAATCGATAACAGAGCACTCGCATGTGGTCTACACCGCTTCACGGTTTAACTTCAACTCACCTGTTAAGTTATCAGGTTGCCGGTTAGAATAACATACTTCTAGCTTGTCGCCAACCGAAAGAGACGTGACTGGTGTATATATATATATCACAGGTATATATATAGTCTACACATATATACAGTATAGTGATATATGATAGTATAGTACTTTGAAATTGTAGAGTGGAGGCACGGTGTAGTCAATTCAAGAAAGATTTTACACAGAAAGTGTAACTTTCCTGGGTTATAATGATGAATAATTTTTATGAACACAAGGTGCTGTATTTGCTGGAGGTTAGCACGGAGTCGAAGTATCGTCTGCAAGCAAAGAAGGTGTTACATAATATAAAAAAGTGGAATACTGATTGTGGGGCGTCGTAGTTAGTGGTTAAGAAGCTAAAGGTGCATGTTACACTGTAACTCATAGGGGGATATCGTAGCAGTGCCTTTATGCGAAAGTTGGAAGTAAATCAAAGAATGGTATATTCTGCTATTATGTCAAAGTAATTAATTTAAATCATATTGTTATGGCAATCTTGTTTTTTGACTTTCCATATCTTACAAATTTTGCTGACAATACTTCAAATATTATCAAACATTTGACAGCTTCAAAGCTTGCAAGATGTGCTTTGAAATACACGACTTTTGCTAAAGAAGTATTTTACTTTGAAAATTAATATAAGGTTAGACGTATACCATTTTTACCTTCCAACCTACAAGCACATATGTCGGTATAGACATGTGGAGGGAGGTTTATTAGGGGCAGCTTTTGGTTTTTATCAAATATTTCTGCATATTTCAAAGATATAAAAATACCTAGATATAGACCTTACCTATCAATTAATTATGTTATATGCAATTTTTTTGATACGATGCATAATTTAGAGGCAAAAAATACTTAAGGTAGAAATTAAGTATTATTTTAAATTTTTCAATATCCGATTAACGACTAATTTTATGACGAAAAGTGTACACATATTTTTCAAAGACAATTTAATTTTACATACGTTTTCTTTATAAAGTTTGTAGGTTGTAAGGTCGTGTGGTGTTCCGCACCAGATTTTACAATTACAGTACAAATAACGAAACACCATTATTGCTTTGGTAGATCCGTGTGGCCGCTGCCAATAGAACGATTGTGATGGAGAGGTCTTAACGTAGCATAATATAGAAAGTATAATGAAGTAGCTAGAGCACCTTGGAAGGATGGTCGCACGCACACTCACACGCACGCACACTCACAGGCACACGCAAACGCACACGCACACGCAGACCCACACAGCCAGCACAGAACACGCACACGCACACGTCACACCAAACGCACACGCACACGCACACTCACACGCACACGCACACACACGCACAGCACACGCACACGCACACGCACACGCACACGCAAACGCAAACGCACACGCAGACGCACACGCACACGCACACGCAAACGCACACGCACACGCACACGCACACGCACACACGACACGCACAGCACAATCAAACGCACACCACACGCACATCACAGACACATGCACATGTACACGCACACGCACACGCACACGCAACGGATCACACGCACACGCACAAGCACACGCACACGCACACAAAACGCAAACGCACACGCCACACACACACGCACACGCAAACGCAAACGCACGCCACACGACACACACGTACACACGGCACACGCACACGTACACGCACACGCATACTCACGCACACACGCACACGCACACGCACACACGCACACGCACACGCACAGCACACACACGTCACACGCACACGCACACGCACACACATCACAGCACACGCACACGCACACGCACACGCACACGCACACGCAACGCACACGCAAACGCACACGCACAGCGCACACTCACCGCACACGCACAACGCACACGCACACGCAAACGCACAGCACGCACACGACTACACACGCACACGCACACGCACACGACACACGCACACGCACACAGCACACGCACACGCACACGCACACGCAACGCAACGCACACGACACAGCACACGCACACGAACGCACACGCACATCACACGCACACTACACGCACACGCACACGCACACGCACACGCACAGCACACTACGCACACCACACGCCTACGCACACGCACAGCACACGCACACGCACACGCACACGCAAACGCACACGCACACGCACACGCACACGCACACGCACAACGCACACGACACAACGCACACCACACGCACACGCACCGACACACGCACACGCACACGCACACGCACACGCACACAGCACACATACACACACGCACACGCACACGCACACGCACACGCACACGCAACACGCACACGCACACGCACACGCACACGCACACGCACACGCACACGCACACGCACACGCACACACACGCACACGACACCACACGCACACGACACACGCACACGCACACGCACACGCACACCACACGCACACATCATACGACACCACACACGCACACATCACGGACATGCATACACACACGACATACGCACACGCACACCACACGCACACGCAACGCACACGCACACGCACACGCACACGCACACGCACACGCACACGCAACGCAACGCACACGCACAGCACACGCACACGCACACGCACACGCAAACGCACACGCACACGCACACGCACACGCACACCACACACACCACACGCACAACAACGCACACACACGCACACTACAGACACATGCACATGTACACGCACACGCACACGCACACGGACACACACGCACCACGCACAAGCACACGACACACGCACAGCACACACAAACGCAAACGCACACGCACACACACACGCACACGCACAACGCAAACGCACGCGCACACGCACACGCACACGTACATCACAGGCACACGCACACGTACACGCACACGCATACCACGCACACGCCCACGCACACGCACACGCACATGCACACGCACACGCACAGCACACCCGCACGCACACGCACACGCACACGCACACATGCACATGCACACGCACACGCACACGCACTCGCACACACACGCACACACGCACACGCACACGCACACGCACACGCACACTCAGACGCACACGCACACGCACACGCACACGCACACGCACACATCACGCACAGCACACACGCACACTACACGCACACGCTCACTGACACGCACACACACGCACACGCATACGCACATGCCCACGCACACGCACACCACACGCAAACGCAAACGCACACGCAAACGCAAACGTACACGCACACGCACACGCACACGCACACGTACACGCACACGCACACGCACACGCATCTTGAATTCTCCATTGTGTTAGACTTTCGAAAAAAATTGACACCGCTGAATTGGCCACTCATGATATTAGTAGTAAAGTGTCATTAGTTTCCAGCTATCACGTACCGTCTCTGTAAAATCATCTTCGGATGTGAGCCAGTTCCGGACACCCAGTATAAGTAAGTAAATTTTATAGATAAAATTGATTCATTTAATCAACACTCAATGTAGTAGATAACCGTAGAGCAAAATAATTTAATCTAAATCACTATGTTCAGTATAACAGGTACGCATTGTGCAAACAGGCAGTAAATTGGTGCATATAAGTGGCAAATCGTAAATAGATTGCTTTGAAACCAGGTGAAATGATTGTAGTGTAGACTAACCTACTTCGCTGTCATAAAGAGATACGAAAATCACAGGTGCATAATTAGTCTACACATTTACAGTAAGTGATCTTGAAGTTAGACAAACGGTGACCGAGTGATTTCAGCGAAAATCCTAGAGGTTATTTTCAAACAACCACAATTTTGATATTATCAGCAGTAAAGAAATGTCCAGAAAGAAAAAAGTCCACATTGAACACATATGGTGTTATGAAAGATTATTTCTGAGATTCCTCATTGAAATCAGTATACAGTAGCCCTTATTCAACATATAGCGTATTGCATTACATCCCAATTAACTTGGGCTTAATTAAATATGTGGTGTGGAAGACCATACGACCTTCCAACCTGCAAAATGGATATAAAAAGAAATCAAATAATTTTAACAACATTTTTACGGATAATTATGTACCTTTATAATAAGTTCATTACAAAACAGGCAACATGGTAAAAACAACAACCATAATCTTCCTCAAACAGACGTTTAAAACTTCATGACAGAAGGAGGTTAATAGATATCTAGATGCTAACTTAAATAATTAAAGCAAATGAAATAATTTTTTAAAACATCTATGGACCTTTTTATACATTCATAAAGAAAACTGGTAACATTGTAAAACAAAAACAATAATCTATTTCAGAATGACGTTTAAAACCTCATACCAGATAGAGATCAAAAGACATAAATACATGATAAACTAAAAAATTTTAAAACCTCCGCTTCTATAAGACACACACGCACACACGCACACGCAACCAACACACACGACACGCAACGCAACGCACACGCAACGCACACACCACACACACCAACACACGCATACCACACGCACACAAGCACGCAACGACACCACACACACGCAACCAACCACACGACACCACACACCACACTCACACCAACACACCACACCACACACACAACACAGCGTCACGCACACATCACAAGCTCTACGCACACGCACAGGCACACGCACACGTCACACGCAAACGCAAACGCACACGCACACGCACACGCACACAGCACACGCACACGCAACGCACACGCAACGACACGCACACGCACGCGCACACGACACACGCACACGCACACGTACACGCACATGCACACACACACACGCACACGCACACGCACACGCACACGCACACGCAAACGCACACGCACACGCACACGCACACGCACACGCACACGCACACGCACACGCACACGCACACGCACACGCACACGCACACGCACACGCACACGCACACGCACACGCACACGCACACGCACACCACACGCACAATCATACGCACACAACACACGCACACTCACACGGAC
>JARFJB010000050.1:110000-242500 GCA_036346205.1 Vesta saturnalis
ATAGATTGCTTTGAAACCAGGTGAAATGATTGTAAGTGTAGACTAACCTATTTCGCTGTCATCAAAGAGAGATACGAAAACCACAGGTGCATAATTAGTCTACACATTTACAGTAAGTGATCTTGAAGTTAGACAAACGGTGACCGAGTGATTTCAGCGAAAATCCTAGAGGTTATTTTTCAAACAACCACAATTTTGATATTATCAGCAGTAAAGAAATGTCCAGAAAAGGAAAAGAAAAGTCCACATTGAACACATATGGTGTTATGAAAGATTATTTCTGAGATTCTCTCATTGAAATCAGTATACAGTAGCCCTTATTCAACATATAGCGTATTGCATTACATCCCAATTAACTTGGGTTGCTTAATTAAATATGTGGTGTGGAAGACCATACGACCTTCCAACCTGCAAAATGGATATAAAAAGAAATCAAATAATTTTAACAACATTTTTTACGAATAATTATGTACTCTCCTTTATAATAAGTTCATTACAAAACAGGCAACATGGTAAAAACAACAACCATAATCTTCCTCAAACAGACGTTTAAAACTTCATGACAGAAGGAGGTTAATAGATATCTAGATGCTAACTTAAATAATTAAAGCAAATGAAATAATTTTAATTATAATTTTTTTAAAACATCTATGGACCTTTTTTTATACATTCATAAAGAAAACTGGTAACATTGTAAAAACAAAAACAATAATCTATTTCAGAATGACGTTTAAAACCTCATACCAGATAGAGATCAAAAGACATAAATACATGATAAACTAAAAAAAAAATTTTAAAACCTCCCGCTTCTATAAGAAGCGTACGCACATTCACAAGCTCTCGCACATGCACAGGCACAGGCACACGCACACGTTCACACAAACGCAAAGGCACACGCACACGTACACGCACACACACACGCACAGATGCATATATGTACACAGGAACGCTCGAACACACGCACACACGGACACACGGACACACGGACACACGCACACACGCACACACGCACACATGTACACACATGTACACACACGCACACACGTATACACGCACACACGCAGACACGCATACACGCACACACGCACACACGCACACGCGCACGCACGCACACGCGCACACACGCACACACGCAGCACACGCACACGCGCACACGCACACACGCACACACGACACACGCACACGACACACGACACGCACACACGACACACGCACACACACCACGCACACGCACACGACACCACACACGCACACGCACACGCACACGTACACGCATACGCACACGCACACGCACACGCACACGACACGCACACGACACACACGCACACGTACACGCACATGCACACGCACACGCACACGCACACGCACACGCACACGTACACACACACGCACACGCACACGCACACGCACACGTACACGCATCCACGCACACGCACACGCCACGCACGTACACGCATACGCACACTACACGCACACGCAAACACCACGCACACGCACTCGATACGCACACCACGACACGCACCCGCACACGCACATGCACACGAACATGCAGATGCACACGCATACGCAGACGCACAGCACAATCACGCTCACACGCACACACACGCACACCTACACACGCACAGATTCATATATGTACACAGGAACGCACGAATACACGCACACACGGACACACGGACACACGGACACACGGACACACGCACACACGCACAGCACAACGCATACACGCAAACGCACGCACGCACACACAGCACACGTACGTAAACACACGACACACATCCATGACGCACGTTATCACACGAACACGACACAACTATACACCACACGCACACGCACACGCACACGCGCGCGCATGTGCAGACATACAAATTGTAAAGTTATCTAGTACGTCCATTTAGCGATAGTGAAAAAAAGTCGATTGTATAACCTCTTACACCTATGTAGGTTGGAAGGTAAAAATTGAACAGAATTCCAGTGTACGAGTTTTTTAATTCAATATCTTTTTGGAATAGAAATAATCTTATATACTATATCCTAATTCTAGAACCGGATGTTACAAATTTTTATGAAATTTATATAATTGGAAGTCACAAGTTAATTTCGAATTAGTAATAAGAAAATATAGATACATAACGATGAGTTAAGTTATTATTTATACCTACAAAATAGAAAATTACTATTTAATTACAAAAGAGCGCAACATAGGCGTTTTATTTAGGGTAATTTATTATGTATACACAAAATTTACAAAAGAAGTCGTAAATGTGGACTTAAACAGCGAAATTCAAATTATGCACGTCACATCTGTAATTATTGATTCGATTATTAATTGTTGTCAAGTTTCTAGTTCTGAATGTTTTTATAACTTTCATAGTAAAGTTCTCCACAACTTTGCACTTACGCTATAATGTGATTAAATGATTAAATTTAATCTTTAATGATATTTTTCATCGTTAACTTTTGTCCGTAGAGGGTATCGATGGATGGTCATCTTGAAATACGTGATTTATAGGCTTAAAAAGTAAGTATTTGTAATTAACTTGTGATTTTCTTTTGTATATTATTTGTCACAGTGATATCTTCAATCATTTCTCTTCAACACTCAGTGAATTTTCTAAATGGTGGTAATGAAGCAGGACTAGAGTAAAATTTTGATCTAATTCAATGAGATCTAGCTCGATCAATCTACGACACTGATATAGACTTAACAATTATACGACGTCATAGATCATATGGTTGTTAGGAAAATTTAATTACAACTCGTTAAGAAAAGAGGAGAGGAGGAAGGTGGCGGTACCTTACTTGAGCTGTGGACGACTAACCCTTTCCTGCATTATCTATATCTAAACTCCCGTATCTCCATCAATTATTCAATCTGACACTTAACAAATATCGCGTAGGGTGTAGCGTGGTCTAGTCAAGATCACTTGTGTCATAAAGTTAGAATTTGTTTGTGTGTTAAGAATGTAAATATCATTATTTATTCCACAATTGATTACATATCTATTTGGGCACCGTGCGGAGGTCGCTTTGCACGTGCCAAAGATCGCCGCTGTATAATGAAAAAGGTAAAAACGTGGTGTAAAAAATCACTTACGCTTATGTAAGTAAAAGCGCATCTAAACGATATTCGAATAATACCGTGTTTTGGACAACAACGTTTCAGACAAATTTGTTGTTTGTCCATCGAATATTAATTAGATTGGGGAACAGACTGACTAAAATTAGTAGTTAGTAACATTGCTCTATTTATAGTTATTTTGCATACCTTTAAATATTTACATTATTGAATTTTATTGCACGAATACAATACATATAAAAGTTGTTCCTGGAACTCTAAAAAGTTAAAAATTGCTTTACACACTTTTTGCTAAAGTTCAGTTTAATATAAATTCAAATGTACGTTTAGCATAAATAAATACAAATATAAATTTACGAGCCGATTTACATTTAACCTTTAATATTTGTGGAAGCAATCAATATTGTGTATCTACCTACTATTGCTCTACATTAAGCTATTTATTATTTAGTGTTTACTTACAGCCATATAATTTAGTTATAACTTTTGCAAAATTTAGGATACATTTCAAGGAATTTCAGAGAATTAAAAATGTAGGGATGAAAAATGAATATACAATCAGTAAAGTACATGCCGTTACAGTTATAATTAATTCTCTGTTACTAATAGTATCTTACCAATTCTTGAAGTTTTCTATTTTAAACGGGAATGAATGCGTTAAACGTTAGGAGAGCATGCAACGTATTATTGCATATTTATAAATCAAAAGTTTTCGCCACTACTTGTTTACAATTAGTGAACTATGCTTCAACAATTTATTAATTTGAAAATGTAAGCTTTCACGATTATCACTCATCTTTACAATACTTATTTTTTGGGTATTAAATCGTGTATTTTTTTACCTTTTATATAAATTTAAACATTTTGATAGAAATTACTGTTATCGTCCTCAGTAAATGGTAATATCTCTAAGAATTACTTAAAGGTGGTTTAGTACATGGTATAGACAGTTGTTTGAATGTAGATGGCAATAGAGTAGAACAACACTGCTTTTATTTAAGACCCGCCTTACAAAGCATACTCAGGTAAAAACAAGGTATTGAAAATGTTGCTATCATATTCGAATGTATAAAATTCCTTCACTTGTTTGTTATTTTGTATGTCCCTTTCCGTATAATGAATACTTTTTTAGCACACATGTATTATAAATGACCATTATCGTCGACTAGTATTAGAATGCTGTGATTATGAATGTCAAAATCATTAATAATCTATCATTTTACGGCACAGCGTACCATAATGTTGTGCCCTAAAGTAGTCCTAGTAACGAAGTAGATACGGGAACTCATTTAGTATTAATAGTACAATTAGAATTTCCGGATAACGAACACTATAGTAACAACATTAAATCGTTGAAGGATTGCTTTTTAATAATTTGTAATGAAGGAAATTGGGAAAAATAAACTTTGCTAGTCGACGCTTCGCTCAGTTGGTAAAAATCACTCATGCCATAACCCCTTGCATTATAAACTAATTTCATAATTTAGTCCCTTGGCTGTTGCTTTTTGGATTGTTGAGTTTCTGATCCCATTCTACATATTATGTACTTATGGTTCGTTACTTTTTCATATTGGGACAGTACATACGCTAAATCAACTATTCATCTCCTTTTGATAACGTCAAAAATAGTCATAGGCGGGTTTTCCATCTCCAGTAGGGGCAAGTATTCTTCATTAGGACTTTCTTGGAAACTAACGGATGAATAACAAAAATTAGAAACCATGAGCCTCACGAATCATGACAACTTACTTGACGTCACATTGATAATTATTATCTGCATTATCACAATGAAGAGTATTAGTAAAATCTGGTTCTCGTTCGGTGCCACAATCAATGGATTTTGTAACCATAACTGTCCCCTGCAAAAAGATTACAAAGATATGGGTTTGCACAGGTTATATATTTTTTACTTACGATTTATTACATATTTTTTTTATTATTTAGACCTGGACGTCCTCTTCCATGGCCTTGAAGAAGACGGTTTTGTTTTAGGCATTTTTATTACTAAAAAAATCGAGAAACACACAACAGTTAGACGAGAAATAACATGAAACATGAAGGAAAGGAAAGGCCACGTATTTCATTTTCTCCCCAAACGGGAGGGCGGGATGTTTGAGCTTTCCAAGCTCCTTCAGCCACAATCATTGATTCCCAGCATACATACATACATTACGTATATATGCATGGTGGTATTAAGAATGGGTGTGGTCAGAATAGGATCGGAGTTAGGATTCTGAGAGGAGAATAATACCCCAGCATTCGTGTAGGTACCCATACATGGTGTGCGTATACGCAGTGACCATGCCGCTACCGCTACATGTGTATAAGGAAAACTTCCTTGAAAAACCTCATACAGGGCAGACGGTAACGGGAATCGAACCCATTCCTCCCGAATGCTAAGTAGTTCGTGTCACCACTACTCTACTAGCTCGATAACACGAAACATAAAAATACATGTTACGTATTTTTTTCATCTGCTATAGCTAAATCTTACAAGTGGGGGTATACAAAAAAAGCATTTTGTGGGACAATGTCTAGTTCCTTATTGGTTACAAAATTATATACTGGTGCTCTATTATTGAGAGGCGTGTACTTTTATACAGTTACACTCTGATTTCGATTAATAATTAATTGTTTTTAATTTTAACACACAACCTGTCGTAAATTAAAATAATTAATTATTTTGCAACTGAGTTTTAATAAAGCGTTTTTTGATATTCTAACTTCCTATACTCATAAAAGCCATACTAAACATTTTTTTCAAATTCTGACAAGTTCTTATAAATTCTAATCTTGTAACTTTAACCATGACGCTGTTTTCAATGTAGAAATATCATACTTTTTCTATATTTAGCAACATTTTTTGAAGTGATTTTAAGCTAAGAAATTTTTTTATTTTTTTAATGGCTCAGATACCATATAATTTTATATTCCCAAATATATTTTTATAGAAACGTATTTTTTTTATGTAATGAACGCCTTGAATTACTATTTACTGAGGGCCATACCTGTAAATGTTATCAAAACGTTTTAACTTCTATAAAACACAAATTAGAAAAATGTACGATTAGTACCCAAAGATAAGTACTTTAATAATCTATTAATTTATTAACTTCTACACCCTGCACTTTCTAAATGATTGTCTAGATTAACCTGGAATTGTTTATTAGAGAAATTAGGTACCTTGAATTTGCAACAGCGTCTAAATGAGTTGCCCCTAAATGAAGAAAACTAGGATTTTAAGAGTTTATTCCCTTTACCATTTGCAAGGTAAACTATAATTAGGTATGATTATTGTTTAATAATCTTTTGTTACTATATTAGTCTATTAGCTGGCCTAGTGCTCTTTGCTACGCTCCTTGATGCTATTTTATCACCACGTTTAGTGCTAATTAAGAAATAGATAATACAAACACTGGCTGTACTCCTAAGCCCGTATATCGGGTGGCTCGGGGGTTCGGACAGAGGTTATAACTTGAAAGCTAACCAGCAGATTTTTTTAAATTTGGCTTTTCTATATTAGAACTAATTTTCAATCATTCGACAAAATCCAAGATAGCCGCCTTCCGGTTTTACCAGAGATGAATCCAAGTCTTGATTTAAAATGCAACACCCGGTATATTTTTGCATATTTGAATTCAACAAGTCAAAATATATGTAACCTAAGTTTGATAGAAAAAATTATTTTAAAAAAAATTGTTTTTCCTTAGATGCGAGACGCCTAACACACAATCCAGAGTACTCAACATCTTAGAATGCCAAGAAAAAATTTTTGTTAAAAGTATTGCTTGAATTCAATTTATTGTAGATCGGCTTAAGTGACACCTTTTTTGTCAATTATTTAAGGAAAGTCACTTATTTGAAATGGAATACGTATTGGGTCATTCCTGTTTAATTTAAAAGCAGTAATTAATTCAATTTAACAACACAAGTTTAAAACTAAGTAATGAATACTACAATGTTTTAATTGAAGCCGGTTTTCCCATACGAAATCGACCTACCTTAATACTTCCTCCCTTCAACTGAGTTCTGAAAATTCCTTGTATCGCTAGTACTACTCTTTCTCTTAAATCTTCCAACGTTGTAGGAGGTCGTGAGTACACATAATTTTTAATATAACCCCACAATTAAAAATCAATTGGTGTCAGAACCGGAGACCTGCTGGACATTTGATGAAACTGTGTGTAACTATCCAGTTCTGTCTAAATCTGTTGACTAAATCATCTGTTATAATAGACCCATTGTGTGGCCCAGCTCCATTTTGTTGAATGTAGTATTTTTAGACAATAAATGATTAATATCCGATTCAATTTCGTTTTATAAAAAGTGTAAATATCGTGCACCTGTAAGAACTCCATCAAACAAATTTGGCCCTATTATTTCGGTTCCTCCACGGATTTTTTCTAGCCTAACGTCTCAATGTTTTCCTGATAAACATTACAATAGTGGTAAACCTGGATTTGTCAGAGAAGAGAAATTTGAATTCAAAATTATTTATTTGTGCCATTTGAGTCAGGAACCAATTTCAGTAGTATAACCTGAGTTGGTTGTCATTTTCATACAAGTGTTGATGGACATTGTACATATGAACGATATTTATGTTTCTACAAAATTCATTTGTTTCATTTAAATTTCTCGGAGAAAACCGTTTGAATTAGAATCTTGCCATGTGTATTTGAACTCCCTGTATTTTTGTCTTTTTTTTCTTTTTATTCTTTTTTTGCTAGTGACTCAATTCACACTAACGAAACATGTAGATTTTCTTTTGGTGTTCATTAAGGTGCAAGTGAAGCTAACAATAGATTCATATAAGTTTTTGTTATGAACGAACAAGTTCAAAGGTAAATATGTAGTTAAAAATTATTATTAATTTTATTAAATACATAAATAAAAAGTTTACCTCGAATAGGATTTGAACTTACGACCTGTACTTTGCTAGAGTAGCGCGCTAACCAACTGCGTCATCGAGATTCAAGCCCCAATCGATGCAAATTTTGTCTTTATGTATGTAGAGCTGATGTAAATTCTAAATATATAGAGATTACAATCAAATTACCTATATTAATGGAACGTGAGCCTGCAATATCAAAAGGATTCACACATACCGAAGCAACTTGACAGTTATTATATTATTATAAGTTTTTGTTATGAACGAATAAGTTAAAAAGTAAATGTGTAATTAAAAATTATTATTAATTTTATTAAATACATAAATAACAAGTTTACCTCGAGTAGGATTTGAACCTACGACCTGTACTTTGCTAGAGTACCCCACTAACCAACTGCGCATCGAGGTTCAAGCCCCAATCGATGAAAATTTTGTCTTTGTGTATGTAGAACTGATGTAAATTCTAAATATATTGAGATTACAATCAAATTACTTATATTAGTGGAATGTGAGCCTGCAATATCAGAAGAATTCACACATACTAAAGACACTTGAGAATTATTATATTATTATAAGTTTTTGTTATGAATATCAGTTCTACATACATAAAGACAAAATTTGCATCGATTGGGTCTTGAACCTCGATGGCGCATTTGGTTAGCGCGGTACTCTAGCAAAGTACAGGTCGTAGGTTCAAATACTACAGGAGGTAAACTTTTTATTTATGTATTTAATAAAATTAATAATAATTTTTAATAACAATAGATTGTTTGATTTTCTAAGTTGTAATGGTTTTCGAGTTAATCTTTTCGTATTGCCATTTAGGTTTGGTTTCTGAAATTGGCAATTATATATTTTGTGAATTAATTAATTGGAAATAGGAAATTTTAAATTGAATCTAAATTAGTTTTCCGTGAATTTTTATAAAAGTTTTCGTTAAAATAAAATGTAGTTGTAGATAAGAAAAGTTGGCAATTAAATTGTAGGATGAGAACGTTCCTTGGTTTGCTTGTTGAAGCAGTGGCTGTTGATGTTAATTTTACTTATCGCGTTTAGTAATTTACGCCTTTTTTCTGCCGGAGTAGAGTATCTCAATCCTTTAGTGTTTTAAATTATCGCTATCCTTTAAGGAATAAATCTGTGGACGACAATTTGCACTTGAGTCGTGCACGCCACAGTCACTAGTTTTTAGTGATGATAAGGTTTGTTGAGACAGGTGCAATATTATAGTTTGGCGTAATTATTTTGATCTGACTTTCGTTAGCAAAGGATGTGAAGTTGTGAGTTGGGGGTGTGTCTTTTTTTCGAATACCTGGAGGACCGAACCTTTCGGAGTTGTTTGCAACTAAAGCACCAGTTTGGTGGATATTTGTGTAGACGTTCATCCCTCCTGGTTACGGACCGTGAGGTCAATTAACGAACATTTTGCAAAGGGATGTGTTTTATACAAGTTGCATCTTAGTGGTGAATTTGAGACGCGCTAAAGCGGATTTACATTTTCGAATAAAACAATTGTGAAGGCGTTCGTGCGTTCGTGCGTGCGTGCGTTTGTGCGTGCGTGAGTGTGTGTATGTATCTCGTAAGCTGTGAGGTTTTGCGCGTGCAAAAAACTAGGGCTGTGGGGAAGTGTAAATCTATGAGGATACGCACTCGACCCCACACCTTTTTTGATTATATATTATCTTGTACACTTGTTTTTCCGCCGTTTGAGAAATAATTTCTTAAGATGTACTATTCAAGAGTGAGCTCCTAAAATGTTCAATATTAACGGTCGGAATTACGCAGAGCACTATTTGCATGGTTGTTTTGGAGGTATCGATTAAAATAAGTTGAGTGAGAATTCACGTGTCTAATCACCACTCTGCACAAGATACGAGGAATAAGTGACACAAGCTTTAAAACTCAAATCGAACGGAAGACCGCAGAGCAGGATTGCATGGTATTCCTTGGAAGGTATCGAGCCTAATAAAGCTTGGAGTGAGACATTTGGTTAGTAAGTAATGAACGAAATGGACACAAGCTTTAAGAGAACAACTCTCAAGGAAAGTAAAGGTTCTTATTCCTTAAGGAGAGCCTGTAAAGCTTGAAACAGGTATAAGTGAGAGAATAAGTGAACAATCCAATAAACGTAAATTTATTTCCTTTCCGGCATTCCCAACAAAGGAGGAAATAATCCAAATATTATTGTATAGCTGTATAAACGTGAATAATAAACGAAATAAGTTATATACAGTATGAACGTTATTTCCACAATTCACACAATAAAAATTTAATATAAATTAAAATAAGTTTACGAGGGCAAGTCTTGAGCTTGTCTTTCCGTCCACAGTAACTTATAGTTTAGAATACCAAAACAAACAATACCCCTTCCGGCCGGCGCAATATCTTACGTAGCTTAGCCTGAAAAGGCTAATTTAATAAACTTATTAAATCAGTTACTTATAAGAAAGAAATAATCAAATAATTCAGTTTGCCTTTCGTTTAACAAAACTGAATACAAACCCTATTTGCTTAAGTTACATAAATACAATTGGAAAAGCTTGTTCAGTCCCAATCTTATTTCAAGAAACAAGAAAATAGTAATTAAGGAATTTAAAATTAGAAATAGACATTGGTCTGTTGTACATGACTCGCTAAGGGTGCGACACATAAAAATAATATTCACAAGAATAATTCAAAATGTTATTGTTAGTTAAATCTTAAAGAATGATTTAATTGTCATATAGCAGATCTACATGAGAGAAATTGTGTTGAAAATTAGCTGAAATCAGGTATCAAAATATCACCGAACTTATACTACAGGTAACTATGTTTAACAAATACTTGTTGATATAATTAATATAAATATATTTAATTTCCTTGTAGGCAATCGTAACCTGCTGAAGGCAATTTAGATACGAGTCTTATTCAGAGGTAAAATGTTTGCCAACTACTTGTTAACCGAACTAAGGTAGATGTACTTCTTTTCGTTGTAGAAAGCAATTTATTTATACATGCAAAAAAAGGAAAGAGCTGACCTGTGTTTGCGAATGCTTATGCGTTTTTCAAAGCAGCCAAGCAACGAGCAAGCAATCCCCAGTATGTGAGCTACAGATCGCAGTTTATCAGCAACACAATCCAAGCAATAAGCCAACGAGATACAGAACGGATACTCTTGTTACATCAATCAAGACAACCAAATGTAAACATGAACTTTTATGTAATCGTAACGGTAAATTTATATGGACACTTCAATAGATGGAAACTTAAATATACAGAAACGTAGGTTTATAGAAACCCAAGTTAGTTGCTAAAACGAAAGTAAAGAATGAAAACGATGTTTATTCAATGATAAGGTGTTACCTCTAAGATCGAATACGAGCGGTAGTTTAAATGTCTTAAACAATTTGTTACACTTGTTTCTTTGAAGAAGTAGTGTGAAATTCTTTTGTGTGTGAAACCTGAAAGAGAAGTTCTAATTATAACAAGGTTAACAAGATCTAATCGGCTTACCAAAATGTGTAGGTGTAGTGAAATATTTCTATTACATCCGCCTTAAATGGCGATTATATCACTTTCATACAACGAAGCGATATTATATAGAAAAAATTTTCCATAAAAATGATGCTTAGCATCTAGTAAATAGAAACAAGAAAATTTTCTAGAGACTTTCCACCCTTCTTCAGCAATAGCCATTTTGAAAAGACAGCCAACGCATCAAGAAACAATTTTTCAACTTCATTTGTTATCTCATTTAAACATTGTTAACAGATATTTGTTTTCAAAATAAAGCATGACAAGTAAGATGCAGTTTTGTAATGGGATCACCATCTACTGGTGATTTAGCAGAGTGACGGGTATCTATAAAATGTAAGAATGTTTAAAATAACCAGAACCTACGTTCATCTCAGGGATGGCGCTATAGGTATTAATTGAAGTTAAATTTTGTAAAAACTAGTAAACTTTTAAAATACAGAAGTCGATACGAGAGAAAAATAATTTTCGTATAAGGTAACCGCGTTCACGTCCTAAAAGAAAATTGTATGTGAAGTAGAAATTATCTACAGTACTCAGGAATGATTTCTTATATCATTTAATCCATCATACTCATTAGTAAATGTCGTAATTGCAGAAATTTTAACTCATAGGAAAAAAATATATACTGTAAGATTAAAGCACATTACTAGATACTTATTTAAGGTAGATTTTAGAAACAGTAATCATAAAATGGTGCAATCGATCCTATACCGATTTTTACACGTTACAGATTCCCCCCCAAGGTGGAGACCTCATTAGGGAAATCACACAGACATAGTTAATACAGGAAATAAAAAAAAGGTAAAGAAAGAGAGATAAGTTCGAGTATAAACTTAAGACAAAAAACCCTAAAATCCAGTTAATCCCAATCCAAATATACATACAAGTAAAAACCCAGAAAACCGCTATGTATTCACCCAACCCCAAAGCAATCAAAGAAATAACCCAACCCAAAAGTAAGAATGGGTAGCAAGAGAGCAAAAAGCTCCATGCGGACCGATAATGACGTATATTCCACCAGACACAGTCACGAAGCACACCACTCAAGCAACTCACGAAAGAACAACCTGACTCCAAACTCCCACGTGAACCCTTCGGTATTCGGCCAGTACTAGGAAAAATAAAGAGAAAAAAAACAAAAATAGAAGGAGAGCACATCGTGAAGCGATGGTACTTCCAACAAAACAAACGAAAAAAACGTGAGAGAACAAAAAAGGTGTATTACTATAGTTAGGGAGACAAAGCGGATAAGAATGCAATGTGACTTGTGTAAGGTGGTTGTCTTCGTCTCATCCACTCTAGCAAGCATGTAATCATATGGCATATACGAACCCTACAGAAAACCAAAGAATAGTAGAATAATCACTTAAGACCATTCAAATTTAACATATTTCCTTAATAATCGATGTAAACGTTTATAAGCATTGTTTTTAATATACTTCAAATAAACATTTATTGAGCCTAGAATGCTGTGAACTCTAGACTAATCGGAGGGTCCCTGAATGCTTTTTATTCAGATTAAATTCTCTTGGGCTGGAGAAGTTTGGTTCTTGGAAATTGTGAGTCCCAGGTATTTGCTGCGAACAAACACTTGACCAGTTTTAGTTTAAAACTTTAGCGTTAGTAACTTGCATAAATTTTCAATATGCTTAAGATGCTCTTCCCATGTTCGGGGGAAAATTAAAATATCATCTACGCAATTGATACAGAACTAGTCTAAATTATTTCTTCTAATTATATTCGATAAAATTCTTTGGAACGTTACCGGAGTATTCTTAAGTCCAAGTGGGAGGACCCTGAATATAACTTTTCCATATTTTCTTATAAATAAAGTTCTCTCTTTACCTTCTAATTTAAGAGTGATACACCAGAACTCTGAGTTAATATCTAGAACTGGAAAATATTTGCAATTGGTAACTTTTTCAATAATATTTTGTAGTGTTGGGAATGGAAAACATTCTGGAACTACTATTTTATTCAATTTTTTGAAATCAAAGGGTAAGCGTAATTTTTTTCCATCATCCTTCTTGTAAGCAATTGCTACCGGAGATGCAAAAGACGAGGCAGTCTCCTCAATAATTCCAGTATGTAAGTGTCTTAATCTAGTTTCGTATTTCCTCATCGTCAATGATTGAACACTTATATAATCGCGAAGTAACATATTCGTCCCTAAGTAATTTTATTTCTGCCTAACACCATCAAATCTGTTTTTAGCAAACATGTGTTTGTCTATTTCAATTAGTTGGAAAATAGTTTGCTTTTTCTCGTGATCTTCTATTATAACTTAAGTCTGCTATAAATTCACTTATATTTCAATGTTCGTTGAAATTAACTCCAATATTTCAAAAAATTTCAATTTTTTTTTCTGATCATAATAAAACCGGTCTTCCTCTAAATCCGACCGAGCTGGTAGGGTAGCGGTGACACGATCCGCTTAGCATTCGGGAGGTAATGGGTTCGATTCCTGTTACCGTCTACCTTGTATGAGGTTTTTTCAGGGGGTTTTCTTCATACACATGTAGCGGCATGGTCACTGCATATATGCACACCATGTGCGGCTACTTAGGCGAATGCTGAGGTAGTATTCTCCCCCATCAGAACCATAACTCTGTTCCTTGCCCTAAGGCATTATTAACAACAGAATGCATAGTTACGAAACCAAGGTGACTGAACAAACTCGATTACAATAAAATTCAATATCTTTTTTTTAATTGAATAACACACTAAAAGGACATTAAATATAGAAGGCACCACGTGTGTTACAAGAATAATGCCATTGGTCAACGTACATTCTTCGGGCCGGAGGCCCTCGGGAAGTAGACTGTTGACCTCAGTGCATTATCATACCCGTAACACCCTTGATACCATAATTACTATAACGTCCTTATAGTGTGATTTTTTCCAATAATGCACCTATTTTTAAACACGTTGGAAGCGATATAATTCCCTAGGGCATTATCAAATAACTATGGAAACAAAGTATGTTTGATGAAACTTATATTAACATCAAATAAAAATGTCAAATAACAAAACGTGAAAAAATATGTATTCTAACCATACATCTAATAATTACACATCCATAGTTCCAACTATTTATCTAACTATTTAGTAATATAAACATTTTTCGGTTAAAAATGAGCCATTTTCAACAAAAAGTGCCTTTTGGCACAAAAAGAACTCGAGAAAATGGCGGGAAATATGAATATTGACTCTGAGCCCGATTATTTTTGTGATGACATCTTAGATGAGGAAGAGAACTTTTTTGTCACTGAAAACGTTTCTGAATCTGAAGATGAAATACAAATACAGAACGAGGAAGATTGGTATTCAGAATCTGAACAAATTGGTTTCGATGATGACCAGCTAAACGTTCCTAAATATCTTTCAATATCCGGTTTAGAATGGAATACCCAGCCCTTTTCTAGGAGTAAAGATTACGAAAAAATATTATAAATGCACGTCCAGGCATTACAAAATTTAGCGAAAATTGCGGTCCAATTTTAGATTTTTTAATTATTTTTGGGGGAATAACTGAAAGGTGCTGAATGTCTTCGTACAAATCAAAAGTTTCTCAATTTTATAATGTCTGGAATGAAACAAATTCGACAAACGAGAAGGAATGGGTTACACTAGACTGTTTTTAGGAGTTCTCATAAAAGCAAGTGCCTTGGGATACGCAAGGGAATCGACACAATAAATGTAGCGCAGATGGTTAGCGCGGTATTCTAGCAATATACAGGTTGTAGGTTCGAATCCTACTCGAGGTTGACTTTGTATTTATCTATTTAATAAAATTAATAAATTTTTAATAGCAAATTTATCAATTCGTCGATTATTTTGTACGACCGCTTTATCTCGAAATAGATTTGAAGAAATTTCAGTTGTTTCAGGAAAAAGTAAATTAGCAGCTATATGAGAGCTTTGGGACTTATTTGTTTAAAAACTGCACAAAAGCTGTTGAACCGTATGAACATATTACGAATGACGAACAATTAGTTTTTTTCGTGAAACATGTCCCTTCAGTCAATACATAAAATCCAAACCTGGTCCCTACGGAATTAAGATTTGGGCAGCTGCGGATGTTAAAACTTCATATCTCTGTAACCTAGCTTGGTACAGTTCGTAAGAACAAAACAGATACACCAACTAAATTTTCTGTTAACGCCTGTTCAATCGTCAATATTTGCATTTACGAAGGATTTAGCAATGGTTTTGTACATCCCAAAAAAAATGAATGGTATATATGTTGTCGAGTCAATACGTTGATGATGTTATCGCTCCAAAAACTGAAAATAAGCCCTGCATGATATTAGACTAGAACAAGGCCAAGGGCTGCGTAGACAATCGCGACAATCTTATTACAGAATACACGTGTAACAGAAGAACAGCTCGATGGCGTTTCTAATTATTTATGACTATGGTTGACATTTGTGCTTTGAATGCCATTGTATTATATATTGAAAAAAATCGTGATTGGAAAAAGCAGAATTGTTCGCGCAGACGCTTTCTTCTTCTGCAATTAGCAGATGATCTTGCTCTAAGAAATATGATAACACGTGCAAAATTTAAGCACCATAAGACACGTAAACGATGCTCTAAGGGACTGTGGCATACGTATGGATTCACAAATTGAACCTGAACAAGCTGATACTACCAAGAAACGTGCAAGATGTTACCAGTGCCCGCGAAAAATTGATAAAAAAGTGAACACAAAATGCGCCCAGTGCAATAAGTTTGTATATGAGACACGCAGAGAAAGAAAAGTAATTACAGTGCACTCAAATTGTAGATCTATGGAATAAGTTTATAATTTGTTAGTGTAATAGAATTAATATGTCTAAAAAAAAGTTTATCAATTTACTTTACTAGTTTGTTGCAATGATATTTTTGTTCATGTCTTAATAAGTATTTCTGTTGTATTTTACACCAAATAAAAACCAAATATGGCCTAAAATGGTATAAAGGGCTTTTTTTATAAAATTGCAACAGTTTTGGCAATAATCTATCCAAAAAGTTCAAAAATTAAATGGGATCCTCGAGAACAACACATAGGTGTTTACGTTTATTTAATTTACATGGGCATTTAAGGGTTAAGGTAAAGCTCCAATTGAAAAATTTTCATTTATTTTAATTTTTTTACTTACAATTAATTCTTTGCGCAGCATTGAAAATGTTGTCCAAAGAGAATTTGGAGAATACGACTCACCCAAATCCTGAAAGCGATATAGCATCACTGTTTCATTTGTGCCGCTTATTGAATATTTTTTTAACCAATCTCCTTTTCGTCCTTCGACAGCTTTTGCAGTTTTTCATAGCACTTCTTGGGAAGGATTTTCGGACACTTTTACCACAAAAGCGACTAAAAAGGCGTCGCAAAAATTGATGTTTGTTTACAAAAAACCGAATGAATATAGAAGGCATCACGGGTGTTATAGGAATAATGCTCTCGGTCAACATACATCCCTTGGGCCAGAGGCCTGCGGGAAGTCCACTGTTGCCCTCGGGTAATTATTATACTCGTAACACCCTTGATACCTTAATTACTATAATAGCATCAATCCAAGTAATATTTGTAGGAAAAATTATCATTTTTAACAACATAACCCGTTATATGGTCTGTGATATTTCCAATACAAAGGCCAATTAAAGCCCGGAAAGTGGTGAAATTATATCCGCTGATTGTTTTAAAATACCATTTTGATCTAATAATCACAACTTAAGCAACTCAGCAATTCGTTGGTGTATAACATACACATACTCTTGCTTTATTTGAAAGGGGGCGAAATTTGCTTTAAAATGGTATGAAACTGTCCATAGTTATCTTGAAAGGTAAGCGAGATATATCTTTTTAACTTTCAACCTACACTTACATATCTAGGTATAGAGGGTTATGCAATCGACTTTTTTTTCACTATCGATAAATCGACTTATTAGCTCATTTTACAACTTTTAACCAAGGTTCGTCAACATCGGCGGTGATGTCTGGATGTCTCGGTTAGGGGGGTTTATTAGGGTCAGTTTTTGGTTTTTATTAAATATTTCTAAAACAGCTGAATCTTTCAAAGGTATAAAAATCCCCCATATACTTTTTAGTATTTTCTTATTAGGAGCTTATGTAAACTTTTTATTCACATACTCTTGCTTTATTTGAAAGGGGGCGAAATTTGCTTTAAAATGATATGAAACTGTCCATAGTTATCTTGAAAGGTAAGCGAGATATAACTTTTTAACTTTCAACCTACACTTACATATCTAGGTATAGAAGGTTATGCAATCGACTTTTTTTTCACTATCGATAAATCGACTTATTAGCTCATTAGTGGAGTTGATCGACTTATTTCCACAGTTTATGCTTTTTGAGCGCGACGTTGCGGAAGCGGACTCTGCTTCCGTCATCAGGCTTAGTCCTGAGAAGGACTGTTTTCACTTGAGTCGAATTCATTTGTTATATCTAATTTTCTCAAGCACTTGACTACTCTCAGATTCGAACTTGGTACCTTTCACTTACTAGTCTGACACCTTTCCGCTGAGCCACTGAGTAATCCAATATATATTGTTAGAACTTATATATATATAAACTATTTTCGTGGTTGCGCAGAAGTTTATTGCGCATGTTGCGCCGTAACCTCTTGCGCAGGTGTATTGCGCTTAAGCTCTTCGCGCATTATTGGAATCCATATGGGTTTCATTTCTACACTAGCTTGGCTTATTGGATTTTCTGCTAGTGCGATGAATGTGGCTTCTTTGAGTTTCCGACGAGTTGTATTCTCGTCCTTTGCCACTATCTGTATGTTATCCCATTGGATGCGGTGGTCTTCGTTCCAGACATGTTCAGCGATTCTTGATCTTTCTGTTTCGCCCTTGCGGACGTTGTTCTGTGTTCCTGAGTTCTCACTTTGAGTGGTCTACTGCTCTCTCCTATGTATGCTCTGCCGCATTCGCATGGTAGGTTGTATACACAGTTCTTGGAATTCTGATCTTCATTGTATGGTTTGGTTTTGGTTAGTATTCCCCTGAGCGTTCTGGTCGATTTGAAGGCAGTGCGTATCTTGTATTTGCTGCCTATCCTTCGTATTTTGTCTGAGGTACCTTGTATATATGGTATTATCGCTGTATATTTAGGTTCTTCTTTTTCGGTTACCCTTTCCCTGTTAAGGTTAGGTGTTAGATCGGGGTAGCCATTTTCTTTGAGTGTTCTAGCGATATTTTCTTTTCTCTGTTCAGGTCCTCTTGTTTTGAGCATATTGTTTTGCTCTATCGTACAAGCATTTTGCACGCCTAACTTCACGTTTTTGTGGTGATTGGGTTGTAGTGTAGGTACCTCCCGTGTGGGTAGGTTTCCTGTATACACTTGTCGTGAAAGTGTTGTCATTCCTGTCAAGTACATCCAGGAATGGCAGTTTTTTTCCGACTCAATTCCATTGTGAATTTGATGGTGGGTGGCGGCTATTTAGATGATCTAGGAATTCATCTAGCTTATGCTTGCCGTGTTGCCAAACTACGAAGGTATCGTCCACGTATCTAAGCCATATCCTTGGTTTCTCTGTGAATTCGGATATCGCTTGGTCTTCAAAGTCTTCCAATATATATTGCTCACTATGGGTGATAGTGGGAACCCATAGCCATCCCAAACTCTTGTTGGTAGAATTTGTCTTCTACCTGGAAAAAGTTCTAATGCATATTGTCAAAGTTCCATTATTGTGTTTACCGAGGTTGCGTGCGTTCGTCTAACGTTTCATCCTTTTCCAGCTTGTCCCTTATGATAGTTAGTGCCTTATCGGCACATTTGTGAATCTCACAATGTCGAAGCTATTTTCTTCGTGGTTTGGTTGGAAGTTTCTGATGGTTTCGAAGTGCGTTTTGACCATAGATTCGGTTTTTCCCGATAAGGTGATGATACCTAGTGTGCTAATGGGTGACAAGGTGAATTCGAGCTCTTGGTCTCAGAGGAATTCCTTGATCTTTGTGTACAGATGCGGAGTGCTGTGTGAACTTCAGTCTTGGGTTTTTTCTTTGGACTTATGTTGTAAGTGTCCATATCCATTACCACAGTCGCGTTTCTTTGTCTGCCGGAGAACTTTGATCGTTGGGTCATTCTTAAGGAAATGACCGCTCTCCTATTCTAGGTTAAGAGGTTAGGTTTAGTTCGCCTAGATGAATCTAGGACTGATCTAACTTACTTGTATTCTATGCTTCTTCAGGATCTAATTTCATAGCTGTCTTACTGCGAGTATATTAATATCTACTTTCGGAATATACTCGGTGTTATCGCATAGTTCAAGCCTTTGTCCAGAACCTTCATTTCGTTTTCGTTCAACTGTCGTTTAGAGATGTTTATGACAGTGTTTTTCGATTGATGTTAGTTGGTTCTTTCTTCCTTCATTAGCTTTTCGAGTTTATTCTGCTGAATTTCCTTGTGAATTGCCTTGGTCTTCGAATATTTACTTGGTAGCCGTATTTATCCTATCAAAGTCTTGCTCGTTGAACGAAAACGAAATGAAGGTTCTGGACAAAGGCTTGAACTATGCGATAACACTGAGGTATATTCGAAAGTAGATTTAATAACCGCAGTCGAAGACTATGAAATTAGATCCTGAAGAAGCCGAAGAATCGAAGTAAGGTTAGATCAGTCCTGATTCATCTAGGCGAACTAAACCTAACCTCTAACTCTAGAAAGGAGAGCGGTCATTTCTAAGAATGACCTCAACGATCAAATTCTCCGGCAGACAAAGAAACGCGACTGTGGTAATGGATATGGACACTTACAACAGTAAGGTCCAAGAACTACTTAGACGGGGGCGAGAAACAAATACGCAAAGACCCACACCATCAATCGAAAGACGGATATACCTGACGTTGGCAAAAGATAAGGGAGTTCTCCGATTACCAGAGAACTAGACTTACCCCACACTACAGCAAACCTCCGCATCTGTGTACCAAAGATTCATAGGAAGGAATTCCTCTGAGACCAATTGTGAGCTGAGAAATTCACCTTGTCACCCTTCACTATCTGTGGTATATACCCCTTATCGGGAAAAACCGAATCTGGTAGAATACGCAGCACTTCTTGAAACCATAGGAAACTTCCAGCCAAACCGAAGAAATACTGGTAAGTTCGACATTGTGAGTCTATTCACAAATGTGCCTACCGATAAGTCTAACTATCATAAGGGACAACTGGAAAAGGTGAAACGTTAGACAACGCACAACTCTCGGTAAACACAATAATGGAACTTTGCAATATGCATTAAATACATATTTCCAGTGGAGAAAATTCTACCAACAAGAGTTTGGGATACTTGGTCCATATCACCCATAGTGAAATATATATTGGAAGATTTGAAGACCAAGCGATATCCATTACAGAGAAACCAAGGATATGGCTTAGATCGGATACCTTTAGTTTGCAACACGAAGCATAAGCTAGATGAATTCCTAGATCATCTAATAGCCGGCACCATCCAAATTCACAATGGAATTGGTCGAACTAAAATGCCTCCGGATGTTTGTACACAGGAATGACAACCTTTCACGATAATGTATCAGGAAACCTACCCATCGGGAGGTACCTACTACAACCCAATTCACCACAAAAACGTGAATTAGGCGTGCAAAATCTTTACATAGAGCAAAACAATATGTCAAAACAAGAGGACCTGAACAGAAAAGAAAATATCGCTAGAACACTCAAAGAAATGGCTACCACTAACTCAACCTAATGGGAAAGGGTAACCGAAATGAAACCTAAATATACAGCGATAATACCTTATACAGGTCTCAGACAAAATCGAAGGTAGGCAGCAAATCAAGATACGCACTCCTTCAAATCGACCAGAACGCTCAGGGAATACTAACCAAAACCAAACCATACAATGAAGATCAAATTCCAAGAATGTGTATACAACTACCATCGAATCGCAAGCATACATAGGAGAGAGCAGTAGACCATTCAAAGTGAGAACTGACAAAAACTCCAGGGCGAAACAGAAAGATCAAATTGAACATGTCTGGAACGAAGACCACCGCATCCAATGGGATAACATACAGAAGTGGAAAAGATAACAACTCGTCGGAACTCAAAGACCTTCATCGACTAGCAGAAAATCCAATAAGCATAGTGTGAAATGAAACCCATATGGATTCAATAATGCGCGAAGAGCTTAAGCGCAATACACTGCTCAAGATTAGGCGCAACATGCGCAATAAACTTTGCAACCACGAAAATAGTTTAATATATATAATTCTAATAAATTTATATTGGATTATCATGGCTCAGCGGTAAAGTTCAGACTAGTAAGTGAAGGACCAAGTTCGAATCTGAGAAGTCAATGTTAGAAAATTAATATAACAAATGAATTACTCATGAAAACGTCTTCTCAGGACTAAGCCTGATCGGTAAGCAGATGTCCAGCTTCTCGAAACTCCGCTCAAAAAGCATAAACTGTGAAATAGGCATCAACTCACTAATAAAACCACAGTTACAAAACACTTATAATACAGAATTATTAGCTCATTTTACAACTTTTGACCAAGGTTCGTCAACATCGGCGATGATGTCTGGATGTCTCGGTTAGGGGGGTTTATTAGGGTCAGTTTTTGGTTTTTATTAAATATTTCTAAAACAGCTGAATCTTTCAAAGGTATAAAAATCCCCCATATACTTTTTAGTATTTTCTTATTAGGAGCTTATGTAAACTTTTTATTTAATTTAAGACTCAATTTTCGAAGTGCTGTGTATAGTTTATCAATTTTAGTTATTTCTTCTCTATTTAATTATTCTTGAGCTTTATTGTGCACACCAAAAACTATCTAGGTAATACGAGATGCTTCTGAATCTTTGGATTCTACTTCTAGACATGATTTGTCTTTTACAAATACGTAATCTATTAAAGAACCGCCAAAATATTTATAACTAAAGCTTTCCTTATAATAGACCATCCTTATCAACGAAAACGTTTAAAAACAAATCTTTCCAATCGTCCTAAGAAGATGTTGGTCCAATCTTTCTTTGATTAGTGTCATACCATTCTTTTGCGGAACCCCAAAATAAAAAAAAAACATAAAGCTTGAATTTTCAAATTATTAGCGTGGATATGGAACCGATTACATTCCTTTTCAAATCTATGTAGTTTAATGTTGTTTTTTTTTAATTTTTCTAAAATACTATCTTTCTCAATGTGGTGCAGTTTGCTTCTTGATTTGAGTTTTGAATTTTTAACTGTTGTTCTAATTTCTTAATTCGCCCTTTTAGTTCAAACTGTTGAGTATCGATGGTTTTGACATTCGATAAAGGTACATACTCTTCCGAAGGAAATTCTTAAAAGCAAACATTTCCTTCATCATCAAAATATGTTTTTTTATACCGTCCTCTAACTTAATAGATATTTTTCTGTACCCATTAATATTTTTAACAGCAAAATTTTGCATTTGATATTGGTTGCCTACTTGATAAAGTGGTGTAAAGTGTCAAATCCTTACATTCGTCTCGAAATGTGTACCAAGTCTTCTTATAAGTACTGATACGCTGAATGATCAAATCTTTCTCAGCTTTCCTCACCACTGGAACGTAAAGCTTCTTATTAGTTGAATTGTTACTTAATTTTTAAGACTGTGCGTGAATTTTATTATGAATAAAAGAACAAAATACATATTAATAAATACATTATGATAAAATATAACTATAAGTAGGTACTTAATTAAACAGTTATCTGAATAAGAGAATTAAATTACACGTTTATTCAACTATTAGAAGTAATATAACACAAACAATATCATGTGTCAAAAGCTGAGTCAGAGTATATATATATATATATATATATATATATATATATATATATATATATATATATATATATATATATATATATATATATATAGAAAATCGTACTTGGTACCAATTTATAAAGCGACGTAGTGGCACCGGAATTGTGTATAGACGAAGCTATGTATGGGCTATATGTGTATATGCGATCGGGCACCGTATATGTGGAAACGACCTTGCAAACAACTATTGGTTATACGGCCCGAACGAGTTCTAATAATGGGGATATGCATACCTTTGACCCTAAAATAAGTGTTAATCTTTTTAGATAGGAATATTTACTTCGGATTTATTTTTTTTAAATATGAAACCTGGAATCATCAGCAGCTTAGATAGACGTTTTAAGTATTGTGTATGTCTATTTATAACGTCATGAATGATTCCACTTGTAACGGTATATGCGATCACCGTAATTGGAACGACCTTGCAAACAACTATCTATCGTAACGAGTTTCTAATAATGGATGATATCGACCCTAAGAACGTAAGTGTTAATCTTAGGATAGGAATATTTACTTCGATTTATGTTTTTAATATGAAAGAATCATCACAATTCTGATCACGTATTTAAGTAAATTGTATGTCTTATTTATAACGTCATGAATGATTCCATTTCACGAGTACTAGTAGTAATTGATCAATAAAATTCGTAACGGTTTTAATAAATGATATCAAAGAACGTATGTAAATCATATTGGTTACTTGGTTTTGAATATAAGAACTCACATTCTTCACTTTTACATAAATTTCATGTATTATTTAATGATTTATTTCAAGATAACGGTAGCATAAAATGTGCAGTTAGAAAACAAGTTCTTAATGACAATTTTTTGGTAATTTAAATACGAAAACTTATTTCGATATTTCATTGAAGATGTTGTAACAACCCTTACTAGAAAGTGAATTGTATTAAAATATACCTTAATTTAAGGTCTTTCATTCGTTCCGTTGTAAATATAAGAAAAAAGTTTTTAATTATTGAAATATAGGTATGTGGTAGGCAACTTAATTTGCATATCTTTTTAAATGTTTATATACCCATAAATTATTTTTTTGCTCAAATACGTTTGCGCAATACGCAATCATTCACTTAATTCCTTGCGCAAATCCCTTTGGCGCACGAGTACATCATCTAACTTCAAAAGCCTCCATTTTTTGCCACTTACAGCAGGAAGCGTTGTTTTTTGGGTTTTCCCCTAAATTTTATGTGAAAGTGCCATTAACTTAATGGTAAGATATTTTTTAACTTGTTATACTAAAAATTAAAACATTTGCTCTTTTCAGGCACTTTTCTTTTTTTACTATTACTTTTATTTTTACTTCGATTTACAATTTAATTACATATTCAACACGCATTTAGTTTTATGATTTCAAATTTTATTGGAAAATTTCAAGAAATGCATTAAACGAATTATTCAATTTAAAGAAGATATCTTTAAGAGATAATTTCAGTTTTGGGTGTGGCTGATAACACAAAATCATCGTTATTGCATAAATTGCGCAACATTACACAAAGATTACGTCATCTTAGTTTGCAGTTCAGCATCATTTTTTTATAATACCAGGGATCCTCAAGAAGATTTTGTATATATTGTACAGGTATTTATTTTTAATGATTATTAGTCCTTTAAGGATAGTTTTAAGATAAATTTTATTTAATCATAATATTAACTGTCAATAAACATAATTGTAAATTTTATTTATTTTTTTTTTTTATAAAATTTTTATTGTTAACAAACTCGGTTTAGTTGTACCGAGATAATAAATAAAAAATAACTTGGCGTCCGAGATCACTTTATTAGTGTTACAATACAATTTTTTTATTATTTATGTTAAGTGAAAATAACATAGCAGATTTAGTGGTAATTGAGGAAATCAAAATTATTGAACCTACCCTAATTAAACTACCGACTGGGACAAAGGCACTATTTGTGGTGAATGGTTAATATCTCCAGTCAGTTTGACGATTAGAACTATTTATTCATTATTTCATTATTACATTTATTTATTATTAAATTTATTACACCATTCACACCACTTTATTATTATAATGTAAATGAAATCAGCAATTTTTTTTGTACAATTGGTAATACCTGAATATAAACCTAAGTTTACGTTATATAAATTTAAATAATCTATGAAAACGGAAAAATGAATAAAACGTAATAAATTGCAAAAAAGCGTTTACCCATCAATTAGTCTTTGTTAATTTATTTGTAATAACATTTTCAAAAACATGAATTTAAATCTGAGTAACTAAAATTGATTTGTTTATTTTTTTTAATAACGTTAATTGCTAGAATAAGGCATTAAAGAAAATAAAACATGTTATTCATGGTGTTAGTTTTTTTTATTATTAAGAAAAAATCTGTATTAGTCAAACAGGTGCAAGATAAGAAACAAGACATATATTGCTAAATAAATAGCAATAATAGACATATTAAACTGGTTTTCTGGTTTTCGTTCTTTTCCATTTCGTTTTTGTCTTCTTCGGAAGTATCAGAAAGTGCAACATCATAACAGCAGTTTCTTCTAATGTTTTACCTTTGCAGTTTAATAGTTCACCTTTTTCTAATTTTAACAAAATTTTTAATACTTTTGCAACGATTACAATATCTTTCAGTAGTCGATAGAACCCCTTATGTATTTTGTCTGTGCGACCCATATAAGAACCCAGTTGACCGATCTGATTATTTCTTTAGTCATGGTCGCTACATGCTTCTTCATTCCGCAACTTCTAATTAAATGAGGTGCCTACGCTCCACAATTTCGGGAATACTTTGCTTGCACGTAACATGTGTTGATCCAACCTTCTGAACTATTCGGTACCGATAAAAACTATTTAGTGGACGATTCAATGTATTTAATTGCTTCTTTAATAAGAACATCAACAAATTCTTGTACGTCTCGCGGAATAAAGTTAAAAGTTCTATAGAACCTTTTCCAATCATGCGAATTTCTTGCAATATTTAGTTCAAAGTATCTCCGTTCAATAGAAATTAATCTTTCACTGATAGTATAACACCTTTTAACCCATTCAATCGCATTTCACATAAAATGTCTGCGTTTAGATCAGTGTTAAAATCAAATTATATCAACTACGTCTAGAAAAAAAATTAAAGTTCATAAAACAAATAGCTACTAATAATAATTTCCCAGATACTATTATTTCTTCATTAATTTCAAAATTCAGGGACAGATTCCATTCCATTCATATGCCATTAAAGAAACCCCATCAAACATAAAATATTTATCTATTAATTACATACATCATTTATCAAACGTAATCACTAAATATTTATATAGAGTTAATATAAACACAGCCTTCACAAACCAAAATAATCTAATTAGATGTCTAAATAATGCTAAAAATAAAATTGACCCATTACAAAAGTCTGGAGTTTACAGTTTAGAATGGAATGGTTGTTTAGTAGCATACGTAGGGTAAACGCGGAGATCCCTTAAAACAAGAATAAAAGAACACAGTAAAAATAAAACCAACAGTTTTTGAATTTTTTTTATGTCAAATGGGATTTATATCAAAAATCATGCACCCTCAATCTTTTGGAAACACTAATAAATTAGATAAAACAATTTGTATATAACTCTTAATGGTCAGTTAGAATTAAATGACTCCCCTATATTAAACATGTAAACCTGTATGTTTGATATATATATATATATATATATATATATATATATATATATATATATATATATATATATATATATATATATATATATATATATAGTTGTGTAATTAATGAAATAAATAGTGGAAATATATGAAATAAAGGTTTGGGTTTCATTTACCAATTCACTTCACAATTACTTACCAATATCTTGCAACTGTTTCGTTTTGGTGCACGTAATTCGGAGATTGTCGATGCGTTGGACCTTGTCTGCGGAAGTTGATCTAATAGAAAAGAAGATTAAAAACAAATGTATTTTCTTTCTTGGCTTCAGTTCTATTAGTTAAGAACTGTTTTGGCAGATGGGTATTTTTTTTATGATTGTGGACCTGAACAGGCTAAATTTGGCCTATCGTGCTAAAGCACTCAGGAACACTTAGGAGGATGGATAGATGACTATGAACAGCTACCTTAAATTTTCTCATATCATCAGTGAGAGGAAAGCAGCAACTAGGGAGATCATTCCAGAGTTTAGAAGCCGTGTAGAAAAATGTGGATTGCGCCTCTTTGGTACGACAAGTGGGGATTTGTACTGCATACTGATGATGTGAATGAGCGAACCGAGTGTTTTCGCAAAGATAGCCCGAGATGGTATCAAAGAATATAATTCAGCAGCACAATAGCCCTTGTAATATGTAAATGTTATATAAAATTAAAATAAACTAACAAAAATATCTGCCTACCCATTTTCTCTGTAACAAGTTTTAAAATCTTTTTGGATCTTGTTGGCATCTTACAAATACACAACAAATACTAACTATTAGCGCAATAGCAATTATTGACACTAATGACAACTGAACCGTTGATAATTTTGTTTGCTGTGTGTTACCGGGGTTATATTGTTGTGTGTGTTGTATACATGCATACAATATAGTGTGTGGTGTTAAGTGGTTGCAAAAAAAAGTAAATATTATTAACATAATATTATATTATTTTTGTTTGGATTGGAGGTGTAGATTCCTTGGTGGTTGCAGTGGTGATCTTCGATATTATCTTAGGGCATATGGGATGTCATCAAGGAGGTTTTCGAATTTTTCGGGGAGGTTTTCGATGTTCTGGGTCAGGATAATTGGAGGGGGTTGAAATTTATTTTTCGGTTTTCTCCTGTAGATTCTTAGATATTGGAAGTGGGTAAGGGGCGTATGTGGAATGCGGAGGATGTTTTTGGTAGCTTCTGTTTCGCCGAATATCCTACGGAGTGTGTAGTTTGTTTGTAGTGTTTTCAGGAGTTGTGTGATTAGTGTCATGTTAGCGTGTTGTATGGTAATTCGCTGGGTGTTCTATAGTGTAACCGGTGTATTCTCCGTAGGACTCGGCGTTCACATTAGGCTATGGATTTTAGTTCTTTGGGTTCTAGGGTAGCATACAATGGAGCACGGTAATCTTTGGCGGGCCGTATGCATATCTTGTAGGTATGTTGTAGGGTTTCGGGTTGACAACGTCCTATGTGTCCCACAAAGGCGCCTAGGAGGTTGAATCGTTTCCGTACTTTGTTCAGGGTCTTGTTCAGGTCAGCGTTCCAGTTAAGGTTCTTGGTAAATGTAATTCCTAGGTATGTTATGTCGTCAAGTATCGGTAATCGTTCCCCTTGGAGGGAAATGGTTACGTCGTTTTTGGAGAGTAATTGGTGTCGGGGGTATAGTTAGGGTGCGGGAATAGAATGGCTTGGGTTTTGGTGGGGGGTTTATGGAGACTCTCCATTGGTTGGACCAATTGGAGAAGTTCCGTATGGTATTGGACATACTGTTGGAGCCGCTCTTGGTTGACCGAGTAACTGCCCAGAAGGCAGTGTCGTCGGCAAATTGTGCCAGGGATACTCCGGGGGTTGTTACACTGGGAATACTATTGGCGAAAATAATGTATAGTATTGGTGCCAATGCAGAACCCTGGGGCACGCCTGCTTGCGGTGTGAAACTTTGTGAAAGGGATGAATCCACTCGGACTCGTACCGTCGTATCCGTTAGATACGACAGTAGGAGTTTCGTGAGCTCGGGGGGATACCTAATGCTTGGTTTTTGTGAACTAGACCAGCATTCCAGACTCTGTGAAAGGCCAGCTTTATGTCTAAGAACACGTTGAGGTTCCAGTAGCGGTGGTTAAATGCTTGTGACGTTTCGGTTAGGAGTTTTAGCAATGGGTCCTGACAGGTTCTATTAGGCATTTGTTATATATGGACGTTAGGCGTCTGATCGCTAGGGGTGGTAGGCGTCTCAGTATAAGTCTGTTGAGCCCGTCTTGTCCGGGGGCGGATATTTTGCCTTTTTGGGAGTAACTGAGGGTTTGAAGTGGGTAATTGGGCAGAAAAACGGGTCATTATCATCCAGGATTTTCTCGGGTAATTCTGAGTTTTTGAAATCCTCAAGGTCTTGCTCTAGACGATTTTTAAAGTCGTCATCGAACGAGGGATCGTTAGGTGAAGCATAGACGGGTTGTAGGATGTGGCGGAAAATTTCGGCCTTGTCTTGATCGCTGGATCGCTGAGTATGTTGAAGGTGTGCCAGAACTTATTGTCATCTCCATAATTGAGATTGGAGGTGGTCTGAGCCCATTTTATTTCGGTGTATGTGTTGGTTTCACACCGAATTAGGACGTTTAAACGGTTATATTCGATCTTGAGATCGGGGTCCTTAATCTCAGGAATTCGCGATATACTCGCCTCTTCCCTTTGATCAAGCTTACGATGTATTGTGGAAGATGTTTGCAAGAGATATCAATTGATTTATGGGGGATTGAGGCTTCGACCGCTTCCGCGATAACGGAAGTTAACACGTTCACTGTCCATACGACATTCAGTAATTAAAGCGCGCCAGTCCCCTATATAAAAAAGCGTTGTCCCATATTTTTTTTTGTTATGAATAATGAATGGGACATAATATCAAAGTCTATGCATCAAATATGCGTCAAACGTTTTCTTAAATTATTAACTAGTTATAACACAGAGTCCCTTGTGTACAACCTACCTATTCTTCATTAGTCCATATTTAAATCATACACGAAATTTTATACAAACGTGAACGAAGTCAGGGTCACGGTACTTACATGGGACATGTCCCATATATGGGTCATTAGATAGCGAACGTAATAAGCCGTTGACCGCTCTCTCGACATCGTTGGGAGTGTGGATATCGTACGCCTGAAGATTATTGGAGATGTATTTGCCAACTGCATTCCAATCGGCGCGGCGTACGGATAATGTGGGTTGGGGAGGGGGAGGGACGGGGATGAGGGATGCTTTAACGACAAGGGGGAGGTGGTCCAATGTGACGGTTTCACCTAGGTGGCATTCGGAGGACATGCGCTGAATTAGTGACTCGGTGCATAAATGTGATCGATTATAGAAGCACCTTGATGACTAATAAAGGTGGGATTGGTGTTCCTTATCCGGAACAGTAGTAGGGTAAGAATACTGTGGGCTAGGTGGACACCGTTTTATTGGTCGTGGAATCTCCAAATTGGACACATCCGGCATTAAGGTCTCCTAGGAGGATGGTATTGGGTAGGGCGGAGATGTGGTCAAAGAGGTAATTGGAAATGGCTTCTTCGGGAGGATTGTAATAACAAAAAAAGGTGACGAGAAGGAGAAATGCGCCGTTGCAGTAACACATTCGAGATGCTGCAGGTGCGGCAGAAGAGGATAAGGGATGACAGGAAATGAATTTTTGATTATGAGAGCTGTGGCGCTGAGTTGCAGGAACGAATTATATGAAGCAAAGTCAAGGGTACATCGGGTGGTTAGTTTTTGTTCTGTGATTGGTGGCTAATAGATTCTTAATGAGGGGGCGTTTCCGACGGACACCTCTCGCATTAATTCTACCTATTATGAGATCCATTGTATTTGGGGAGAGGGAGAGGGATTATGGTGATGGGTTAAGTGTAGGATTAGGATCGAATGTTGTGGGTAGTGATAGCTATGCCATTACCAACAAAGTTGATCCTGGTACGGCGTTTCAAATATTCCCTGGACGTAATGTCGACAGCTTTGCTATGTTGCAGTTGCATTAGGGGAATCATTGCTAAATAAACTTACAATATTTATAGTTTTATTGTTAATTAGACTAAGGATCCGCCCCCTAGGGTGTATGAATTAGTGTACCGCTTAAAAGGACCCAAGTAAAAATTTGTTAGTAGGGGATTGTTAGACGATACATTATTAACAAAATAGCGTATTCTCAATGTAAAATTATTTTCTTGTTCAATAGATTGAATATTATGGAATATAAATTACTTAATGTAATATAAACTACAGAGCAGTAAAAAATTAAATTCCCGCACCTTAAAAATAAAAAAAGATTAGTACAGTTAAGTATAATATTTCAGAATCAGATATCAAAATAATATAAAATGTGTAGTCGTCAAGATAGTATAGACAAGTACTAACTATAAATTCAAGTATTTTAATATGTTTTGCCAATACAACGCATTAGGGATAATAAAATTACATTTAGCATTTTATATTATTTAAAATGGATAACTAATAGAGAATCCAAACATTCGCAACCCTATAGATGTCAAAAACTCGTATTTAAATTGTAATTGTTGAATAATCATAATTGTGAAAAAAATTATTTTATAGGTGCATGACAATTTTTTTTCTTTAAAACATTTTTTTAAGAAATATTTTACATATTTAAATTGTACATTTGATGTATTTACTTCCTTCCTTCCTTCCTGGCCTGTATTGATATAAATTTAAAATTTACATTTCACCGTTTTGTATGGAGAATAGATAGATATTATAACAATGAAGAGCCGGGAATTCTAGTGATGGAAAATATTTAATAATGTATGAGAAAGAATTAAACAATACTAATCGGTTTATACAAATTAAGTTATGTCGGTAATACTTTTTTTAAATATCTAAACAAAAGATAAGTTCATTTATTTGAATTTCCTGTTTATTGAATTACCTGGGTTTAAATACCCTATTTACTATACTCATAAATTAGTCATTGTCACCTTTCCCCAATGCTTAGATTGTTATTCTGTTTCTTCAAATATATTAAATTTACAAATTTAACTTAGGATTATGCTTTCCTATTTTTCCTCAAAATAAGCATTTCTAAAATGACTAGTTATGTAAAAGTGATGATTTCTACAGTATACGAACAATACTTGGCTTTAATGAATGTTAAAGCTTTATTACGAACTCTATTGTTTAATCGACGCAATAATGTAGTGCATCATCCCAAGGTGTATTTTTGAAACTTCTTTGCGAACCCGAAATTATCGAAAGTGGAGATATATTGACAATAAAAGTTCTAATGCCATTAGCATTACCAAGTATAAATTAGTGTTACAACTTTTTTTAATTACTTTTTTGTCTTCCACGTAAGATTTGAACCTGCCAAACATGCGGTAAGCTATTTTCTGAAGATACTCAAAATTTGAGTATTTATTTCATGCAAAACTCACTTAGTATTACAACTTTTCTTAATTAACCCCTTAAGGACCACTAGCTTCATTTTTCAGAGAACAGTTTATTTTTTCGAAAAATAAAAGATAACAACATACAGTTGGTACCAGAGACGTAATATTACATTTGACTATTATCTTATTAGAGAGTGAAAAGTTTTAGTCAGCCTAGAAATCAAAATTCACAAGGCGAAACACACAGTCCTACATCACATTTGGAGCACTGGTATCTGGATTCCCTCCTGATTTTCTTCCCTCTACTGTACCTTTTTCGGGAACAAACTGCACAAACCCTAGTAGCATTTTTCTTAGACGTAGCTGGTACATAACTGGGAAAATGACGTTCGACCAAGCGAAGAAGATTTGGAAAAGATCTTCGACCTTTGGGTAGACCTAATTCTGTCCCATGAGTTTCGAAAATGTTTTTTTTGTGCGATCGTTCGTATTTGTCAACTTACTGTCACTGTTTTGACAACAGTAGGTGGCATTTTCTGTCTAACGAGTCTAACTGAACGGTAAGTAATTTACTTACCGTTCAGCGAACAGTAAGTGAAATTCATAACCTTGATTAGCAGAATTTCTGACACAATTATTTTACAACTGTCACATTAACATTCAGGTTACTAAGGAAACAATACATACGCTTGTGCCTCGGCTTGTGGTCATCTTTTAAGCAATTTTGAGATAAAATAAAATGTGTTTTGCCTACATTTTGCCAAGTGTATTGTTGATCGCACAAAAAATAGCATAAGCATTTCGAACAGTAAGGAGTTTACCGATCTCCAATATTGGCGACTGAGCGAAGGGACGTCGCCAAACTTTGTCGTCGATCGGTAAACTCTCCTTACTGTTCTTAATACTTAATATACTATCTATTATTTGCAAACGAAAGTCTAAATGTCTCAAGTTACCACCTGACTTCTGATACAGAATAAATGCGTTCCACATCCAATACTCGACTAAATGGACAAACATCTTTTCGTAATATTTTTCCTTCTCTTTTTGATGACAGGATAGGCAGACAGATGTTGATCGATCCGATCAACACCTCCCATGGTGAAATTGTAATCATGTGCAACAACCGGTCACTTTGTCAAATCCCTCTCTGTTAATGTTCTTCTCTCTTTCTCAAGTGTGTTTGTGGAATGCACTGTTGACAGCAAGTGTACATCTTTTTTATCTTTCCACTTTAGAGCTAATACTTTACCACGTTGAAAAGCAACCATCTCATCTTTCTTCAACTTTTTGGTTGTCAGTTGTGTAGGCATTTCTTTCCTTTTTGCTCCTACTGTGCCAAAAGTATCTGTCCTATGTTTTACAAGAATGTCTGCAAGCTGCGGACTAGTATAAAATTGTCGGTTGTAAGACAATATCCTTTCTCCAAGTAGGGTTTCATCAGTGTCATAACTATCTGTGTTGAAGAGGGATGACCGTGGAACTGTGGATTGAAGTTAGTTCCTTTGACCGCATAAATAATTGAATTGCATATATAGCCAGATTTAGACTCGCACAATAAAAAGGACTTGATTGCAAATCGGCCACGTTTGAGGGGGATGTACTGTCGCCATCCAAGTCTACCTTTGAAATGCATAAGGCTCTCGTCGATAGTTATGTCACGATCAGGAGTGTATAAATCTTGAAATTTTTGGTTCAGTAAATGATAGATGGGCCAAATTTTGTATAACTTGGGATTTGGATGCGTGTTTCGATCAAATGCAGATTCATCATAAAAATGAAGATTTTTTTTAGAGCCAGAAACCGTTTCGTCCTCATAACTTTAGGAAAAATGGGCGTTTGTAATATATTTCTTTTGGTGCAGTACTGAGTAATGACTGCTTTCCTTATAATATCATCAGTCCAATTTTTTTCTTTACACTTTTTTGCCTGTCGGTTTGTTTCTGTGACCAAAATTGTTAGAAATTCTTCATCGAAAAAAAGTTTAACAAAACTCATCGCGTCATTATCAGGTACTTCAAAGTTCATCAAAGGAGCTGATTTAAAGGGAAATCTGGGTGGTGCAGGCTGTGAAGATTCTACACTCATTGGTACCCATGTTCTTGCTGCGGACAAACTATCGTCAATTTCAGAGTCATCTGTGTCAGTAGATGATGAACTGCTACTCTCATCTAAATCCCATTCAGTAAAATTGTCAGAATCTGATTCACTCATTTTTTTGTGGGCAGGTAATAATATTTGAGTTTTTATCTGCCTAAAAATATAAACAGCAATAGTACTCACTACTTACACTGGTATAATAATTTTCCCTTACCTGTTTTTTAATAATTCCGAACGAATAATTGCCGCTATTCTACGAAAAATAAGATAACAGTAGTTAGACAAAGTTCAACTGTAAACACGAAATCATCACCTCTCTTCTACCATCTAAATTACAACTAAGACGGTTAGAGTCACAATCGACAGGCTGCGACAAGTTTTATGGTGGTCATAAATGCATGAGTCATTCATTCCTAATGCAAAATTTTGTATTGATATAGCAGTCAGTAAGCAGACACGTATATTTACGGTTATTGTAACATAGAATAAGCAAAATATCAGTTGTCCGTAATACTACGTTCGCAGTAATTTCTTCAGGGTAGATGGCGCACGTAATAATACGGGTAAAGTCGTTAAGGGGTTAAACTTTTTCTTCTACGTAAGATGAGTAAGTTAAACCCTTTTAACTAAACCTTCCAAACACGTGGTAATGTATTTTTGGAGATAATCAAAATTGGCCATTAAATTCATCTAAAACTCATCTAGTATTACAAGTTTTCTTTATTACATTTTTTTCTTCCCTGTAAGATGAGTAAGTTAAGCACTTTTAGCTAAACATGATATTATGGAACGCCGTGTTACTTTTTATTACTAAACTTAATTTCGTTGAATTTTAAACAAACTTTAATTTTTATTAAGCAAATTTTTATGACTCTCTATTTATTTTAGTATATTAAAAGTGTTTGTTAAAAAAAACTTGACACATTTCAATTGTTGGATGAAAATGAGTTTTTTGATTTAATATATTTCACCCAAAAATTTGTAACAGTCGTTTTAAAACCTTTCATTTAAATTGAGAAGCAAAATATATGAACAAACATTGGAATTCATGCAACATTTTTTATTTAACAAACAAAAAATAACAACTAATTTAAATTCAAGAGTTAAAATGTATGTCGAATTAAAATGTTACATGAATTAAAATGTTTGTTAATAATGCTTGTGCTTTAATTTCAAATAAAGAATTAAAATTATCAACAATAATACTAATTATGAATTAATAATTAATTGTTGATAATTTTAATTGGGCGCTGTAGGTTGCGGAGGTTCTGAGTACCACAAGTCAATTTCGCAACACTGTTTTATTTCTACGCGACTTTTCTGGAGAGAAAAGTTCGTCCTTCGGCTTTAACTTGCGAACTTATCACGTATCTTGTTTTGTCTAAGTTGTGAGGAATAGACTCTTGCAAGTTTTTACTTCAAAAATATGAACAATAATATGTGTGTTTCTTGTTTTTACCGATATATAAAGAAACTGATGTAGCATTAATTGTTGTAAGGTACATGTACCTACATAAATTAATTAACGACTAAGATGCTAACAGTTACACATTTCATTATAATATAGAAAATAGGTATTAAATAATTATTCCCAGTATGGCAAATGCAGTTCACCCAGGCCTGGATTAATATAGCCCTGGCCCTGTCATTCAAGGGGCCTCGAACTCTGAACAAATTTGTACAAAAATCACGAAAACATTTTTCCGGAGTCAGATAATCGACAAAAGATTATTTATTTTCACTGGCAAAATGAAACTAAACAGACAAAAATGCGCGCCGCCGCTGATCAATCGGTTAAAGAAATGTTGTCTTTGTCTAATAATCAAAACACCCGCTAAAACAGTCATGCTTTTTACCGCGCCACTCCAACCAATCATAAACCAGCACGGTTTGCCGCCACTTGCGCCATGATGGGAATTTCTACGTTATTGTGATAGTAAGTATTTTATACAATAGCGGTGTATTTACTGTATAAAATGTATTTAAAATAATAAATAAATAAAACGTCTTTCTTTTCATGTAATAATGTAATTAAAGCATTTTTTTATTGTGTTAACTGTCATGGCTGTTAGAATATGTTTGTAGAGTTCTTTGTGGTTTACGTAATTTTTATTTAAACGAGAACATAACATTCACTTTTATAAAATATTTGGCAACGTCGAGGCCTGCCTTCGAAATTCCTTTAGGGTTAGATAAAATTGCTTTATATTTAAAATATAATATACTTTTTTCTTGGATGCATTGCGCCTAATTTAGTTTACTTAGTTCTTCGACAGGGTGATGTTTCATTGTTAATATTGTTCGTCAGTACTTGAATTAGACAACTCTAATATTGCGGGCATGTGATGTGATAAGACTAATTAGTGATAATAGATAGTGGTAAAGCCGTAAAGCGTAAAATAAAAACTTATAGGTAATCGTGAAATATTCAAATTAAAATGTCAGGCAACAGAAAATATTTTAGTGGGTCTGCTAAAGTCGTAGTTCTGATTAACCTATGTAATTATGTATTTAAATTCATTAAATCCATATTTAAATAATTCTGTTAGCAAATCAAAAGAAACTTTTTGCGTGTAACTTTATATTATTGCTTTTGTTGCGCACAAGGTGGCCACATAATATAAGCTGTTAGAAAACCCTTCTACCTTTCTTTATATTATATATACCTTTTTGGCTTTTTAAGAATAAAAGGGTGCTTAAAATGTTCAATTAACTAGTTTAATATTAAGTGTTGTTTTACTAAGTGAATTTTGTATATACACGGTGCGGCGGTGCGGTGCTTTCTTTAAAGTGGAGAGACATCATTTTTCATTTTATTAAACTCCCTACATATTTTTTATATTTGAAGTTACCTATACAGTGTGTCCGAGATTCAGCATGCATGTATTGCTATATTCGTTAATATTGAAGATAGATTATCGGTTAAATGGGGAAAGTTTTAGATAATTTTATGGCTATCATCATGGTAAAGTCAGATTTGAAGTAACTTTTTTGTTTTTGAAATAATTGAAGAAAACAAAATGGTGCATTTTCTACTACCCCTGTAGCTCTTTTATTTGAAGTCTGACAACATTTTGATTTGTACATTATTATGACACTTTTAAAAGGCAATTTTAAAAAAGTACCAAAATTTATCTACAGTCATTTGTTTTTGAAATACATACACTAACTATTGTTTTCATATGGACGTCATCTTGGATTTTACATTATTGAATAGTATTTTTATCACCTTTTCAGCGACGTATCACATGATACGAGAATTTACTTCAACTATCAAAAATTTAAAAATATAAAATTGAAATAGTAGGCCTTGAGAAGGCATGGATTAATAAATGAAAAATTTATACAATTAGATTCCTAATTATTGTAATTTCTAATAACTAAAATAAAACAAATCCGATAATAGTAACTATCATAAAACATGCTCGATATGTCTCTACACTCCACACATTTTCTACAACGATTTAACACTGAATGTGTAACCCTAACTAACGTATTTCTATTTACAGAATTTTGTCTTACTCTATTTTCTAAAATGTCAAGATTTTCTGGAGTGTCGAAATAGTACACCTCGTTTTTGTATGACCCCATAAATAAAAATCTAGTGGGTTCAAGTCAGGACCTGGCAGGCCATAAACTGTCCCCATTATTGGAAATTAATTTATTATTAAATACTTTGCAAATATTGTTTAACGTCTGCTGAATTCTGTGCTGGACAGCCGTCTTGCATAAACCAAATATTTTCTAAATTTGGATTGATGTTTCTCAGAGCGGGTATGATTTGTTCTTGCAACATCTCTAAGTATCGGATTCCGTTTAAATTATAATTGAAAATAAATGGTCCAATCAAGTTATTTCCTAAAATGTTACATTTAAAATAATCTTTTAAGAAAATTTTATTTATACCTATAATTCCGCACCATACATTGAAACCAAATCTGGTTTGAAATCTCCTTTCACAAACTTTATGGGGATTTTCCAGATTCCAGAAGTGCGTATTGTGTCTATTAAAAATTCCGAAATTTGTAAATCTGGTTTCATCCGTCCATAAAACGTTGGACGAGAATTGAGGATCTTCCCAGATTTTTGAATGTACTACCGTGAAAATGCCATTCGTCTCTCAAAATCACCTTCTCGCAACGCTTGTGTAATAATTGGTTTGAATGGATGAAATTTATCTTTTTAAAATGTCATGGACGGAGGATTTCGAAATGTGTAATACATCGGCCATTTTTCTAACCGAAGATGCTTCGTTTTCACCAACAAAATTTAGAATAGCATTATTATTACCTTCATTATCTTTAACATACTTGTTAGGTCTTTCCTTCTCAAAACTGCCATATGATAATAAATTCATCACTAAAGTCCTGAAATGTCTTTTATTCGGTTGAACCCGATCGGGAAATATTTCTTTATAATTTCTTATTGCATTATCTGCATTTCTATTTGCTTTGAAATAGATTTCAAGCATATCTAGCTTCTCTTCATTGGATTATCTGAACGCCATACTTCAAAAATCTTGCACCAAGATACAAAACAGGAATAAATATTAACAATAATAACAGCAGGAACAAACAATAAAACAACACAAACGAATAACAGAATAACAACAATAATAAACACTAACAATGACAACAAGAACAATTATTTTTCAAAGTACTTAACACAGATTACGAATAATTTACGCGAAAAAATAAATTATGTCATCTTCTTGTCAGTCATTGAATTATTATCCATGGCCCCATATTTTATTTTGTTTAAATGTTTGGTTGCTGAAAGTAAATTTTCATATCATGTAATACATTGTTGAAGAGGTGTTAAAATCCACTATTCGATAATGTAAAAATCCAAATAGCGTCCAAAACAAAAGTTAGAAATGTATTAAATTTTGTAAGTAAAAACAGATACATTAGCAAGGGTTTAAATTTTGATAATTGAAGTAAATTCTCGTATCATGTGATACATCGCTGAAAAGGTGATAAAAATACTATTCAATAATGTAAAAATTCAAGATGGCGTCCATATGAAAAACAATAGTTAGTGTATGTATTTCAAAACAAATGACTGTAGATAAATTTTAGTACTTTTTTAAAATTGCCTTTAAAAGTGTCGTAATAATGTACAAATCAAAATTTTGTCAGACTTCAAATAAAAGAGCTACAGGGGTAGTAGAAAATGCACAATTTTTGTTTTCTTCAATTATTTCAAAACAAAAAAGTTACTTCAAATCTGACTTTACCATGACGATAGCCATAAAATTCTCTAAAACTTTCCCCATTTAACCGATATTCTATCTTCAATATTAACGAATATAGCAATACATGCATGCTGAATCTCGGACACACTGTATATATAATTCTGAAAAATACATCTCTTTTGTTTGAGACAGATTTTTGCTCACCTTGTATACATATACAGTGTGTCCTTTTCATGAGTACCCGCTTTTCATGAGTATGATATCTCGGTTATAAATAATGCGATTTTCTTTACATTTTGGTGGTGATTGTATGTTAGAAAATGAAGTATTTGGCATAGAAAACATTTTTTTTACCATTGGCGTGCGGTGTTGGGGGGTAAAAAAGTGTTGATTTTTTGGGATAATAATATTAGGGCCAACTTTAGATAACAATTTAGATTCCAAATACTTCATTTTTCTAGCATACAATAACCACCAAAATTTAAATAAAATTGCATTATTAATATCTGAGATGTTAGATGTTATACTTATGAAAAGACTGCTATTTTATTTGAATAAATGTTTAAAAATCTCCACAAATAAATATTTATTTACAGATTCCAGAAGAAAATAGTAAGAAAAATTTAAAATTACCCAAAGTTACAGACTTTCTCCAAATTCGCCAAAATGAAACCCCTTTAACGGCTTTAAGTTCAAATTCTCAGTTAGATAAAAGTCAAGTTAGTGAAGACCTACCTCAAGCAATATTACTGTTCCAAGTGAAAAGGACAATAAAGAAGAGGAAAGTGTGAAACAATTAGAAAAAATACAGGTATTGGAAACTGATGTCCGTCGTTCAGAAGGAATGCGAGGAACAAGATCCAGCATTATGGCCATCAAACATTACTGATTATAAGTTTATTTGAAAAAGCGTCCGGATTACTTCCAAAATAATGATGGAAAGTTTGAAGCATCAATAAGAAAATACGAAAAGCAAAATCGGTCATTATCAGTAAAACTGTTTGAAAGTCGGCAATCGAACGGGGAATCATATATAAGAAAGTAGCTTATGTATTCAAAATCAAATGGACCGTTTTTGCTTTATCTGTAAAAATTGCTTGATTCAGATAATAAAAGTGTATTTACAACTGGATTTTCCGATTGGAAAAGGGCAGAGGAAAAGTTAAATCTCAGGAAAATAGTGTAGAGCGTCGCAAAAATCTTTTGACTTGAAAACATATTCCACATCTTCCAAAATAGATGAAGAAATGACCAAATCATTAAACAGAGAAATCGAATATTAGAGAAATGTTTTTAAACGAATTATTGAAACCATCAAATTTATTGCCGAAAGTGGTTTGGCTTTCCAAGGTGATAACGAAATATTAGGTTCTCCATATAATGGCAACTACTTGGAATTCTAGAACTAATCTATGATCCATTTTATACCAACATTTGGAAAATTTTGGGCAGAAGGGCAAAGGCAGGGATTATACCTCTCCAAGACTACATGTGAAGAACTAATTAGATGTATGGGCAAAAAAATCCACAATAAAATTATAACTGAAATTGAGGATGCAAAATATTATTCGATAATAGTAGATTCTACACCTGATCTTTCACATGTGGATCAGTTTTCTGCTGTATTCAGATACTGTTTGGATGGGAAAGTTCTGGAACGATTTCTTTGTTTTGTTCCCATTCATAGCCATACAGGAAAATCTTTTGTAGACGAAATTTTGTTAATTTTGAATATCAACTCTATCAAAATAGAAAACTGTAGAGGTCAAACATATCACAATGCTAGCAACATGTCTGGAAAGTACAAAGGACTTCAGGCAGGAATTAAAAAACAGAAATAAATTGTCCGCTATGTCCCTTGCGCAGCCCATTCTCTGAATTTAGTGAAGTGAGAATCTAGTGTTGATGAATGTTAGAAGCTACAAGTTTTTTGGCTTTTTGCAAAAATATATGCGTTTTTTGTTGCATCCACTCATGGCTGGGAAATTTTGATGAAAAACATCAAGAAACAAAACGAAGGAACTAGTGAACATACAGAACATAGTGTATTGGGTGCAAAGTCACTTTCTGTGACAAGATGGTCCTGTCGCGAAAAAGTAGTGAGATCCCTTGCCAGTAATTATGATGCAACTTTTAATGCTTAAAGAACTAGCCGATAACTCATTAGAAAAAAAAGATACTAAAGAAAGAAAGCATTTTCTTTAAAGAAAAAATGACGAAACTTCAAACAGCTTTTATGACAACTTTTTGGAATCAATTATTGCAGCGATTTGATGCCACAAACAAGTACCTTCAAAAACCTGGTCTTGATATCATAACAGGACAACAAATGTTAGCGTCTCTACTCGAGTTTGTTTGCGATCTACGAGGCCAATTTGAATCTTTAGAGGAAAAAGCCAAAGGTATGTCTTCGATTTTGAATAGTTCATACCAAGATGTATTTAAACGGAGAAAAAATAAAAAATTAACCGATGGTTCCATAGAATAAATACCACGGCAAGGCCAAGATAAATTTCGCATAGAATCGTACTTACCGATAATAGATAAAATATTATCTGAGCTTGAGAAACGTAATACAGCTTACAAAGAAGTAAGTGATATTTTGGTTTCATTGGTCAGCTGACTATCCTTCCTTTAGAAAAAATCACTGCTGATGCTGAAAACTTAATTTTTCATTATTCAGACGACTTAGGACATAATTTGGTTAGTGAATTTCTTCAGTTTTCAGACTATTTAAAAACATTAAAAAATAATGAGCCTGTAAACAGTATTCCCTTCCTTTTCAACCTTTTAGTGGAACAAGATTTATTAGAAGTGCTTCCGGAAATTTATATAGTTTTAAGAATTTATTTATGTATTACAATAACCAATTCATTTCATTCATTTTCAAAACTTTCCTTCATTAAAAATAAATTCGGATCTACCATGGGTGGAGCGAGATTATCTTATTTAAGTTTAATGAGTATAGAAAATGATCTTTTGTTTTCACTCAAATTTGATGACTTAATTGAAGAATTTTCAACCATGAAAGCTCGAAAAAAATCTATGTAAATGTATGTAAGCTATTATTTTTTGTTTAATAATAATAAAGTTTTATGTCATTTGCTAGTTTTTTTTTCCTTAAATACACAAAAAAATTTGGGGGCCCCTCAAGAGTTTTAGTCCCAGGTCCCCTTTTACCTTAATCTGGCCCTGAGTTCACTAACTAATCGCAGCAGCTGCCAATGTTCTGCATGAGGATGATGATGATGATTTTGAACAAAACTTCTTGTGGATGAGGTAAGATTTCTTTTTTATATTATAGCCTGCTTTCTATCTTTTTATAAATATTCAACGTTTTGTTACTTTTATTATTTTTGTTAATTTTGTTTTAAGTTTCAACACTTAAAATTAATATATTCTAAGTTATTGGCCGATAAGTTTTAATTAAACAAGAGATTGATGAGGAATCGGTCAAAATATTATTTTTTTTTAGCTTACATATATCAAACAAATTTTAAAATTCAAATTAGTCAGCTCTGAAGATGAGCCTTTTTTAGGTTCAAATAAATAAGTTGAATAAAAATAATCTTTGCCCGATTCTCAACAAATTCAAATTACTGTATTCTGTGCCCAGGGGTCTGACCTGATGCCACCTCAATTTTGAAGGTACAGTCAGCTATGAGTATATTTAAATGATACATATGTTGTAAGGTCTTATTGATACTCATATTTAGCTGTCATAACTATATTCTTCTTTGTGATCTTGTAGACCTTAAAAGTATATAAATGCACAATGGCATTAAAAAGGACAGCAATTTGTTTTAATTTATAGTATTGGTTTTTCAATTCAATGTATCTACGTCCTATGTTAACTGATAACTATTTTGTCACTATAATGACTACAACTTTGTCCATTTATTTGAATTTTCTGGTACTAATGTTGTTGACCGTATATTCCATTTCCTCCAGGTGTGACATATCTGATGTATTAGAAAAGAAAATTTCTGATAACATACATTCTTCTGCGACAATTGTTTGATTTCTGAATGTTAAAATGAATCTTTTCTTAGGTTACAGTGCAATTGAGCCCAAATTTTTAATGAATTAGAATATGAGTGAAGCGGAAGATTACATTTACGATCTGTGTCCGACAGTGCCTCTAAAATTAGTTGGTTTTAAACAAGGACGAATGGATCGGCAGAAGAAAATTATTTATACAGATCCTGAGAATGTTGCAAATCTAAGAGAAACGATAGGTCAAAACCAAATTGTTATAATTCCCAATCGTGATTTACCTTTAAATGCTCCAGCAGCGTCAAATAATTTGGAAGGAGCAATGAAATCGGGTGCAATTTCAACAACAGAACCTTTATCAAGACTAGCGACACTGAACTGTAACAGAATTATAAGTTCTGTTGCACAAGATGATGTCGAACCAGTGCATTATGAGCATGACTATTTAAATAATGATCATTCTCAGGTTTCTATTGAGAATGAATCGTTACTTACTATTCCTGCAATGGATGAAAATGCTGAAACTATGATGATTAACGTTACTAGGACAAACTGCGTTCATGAAATGTTCAACTACTATAAAGATGAAACTATTACAGAAAAAAATAGTCAGTATCTTTTAAAGATGAGCATGGAATAGATGCAGGTGGACTAACTAGTGAACATTTTTATATGTTTTTTAAAAGAACTGAAAGTCTCTATTTTCAAGGAGAGAATTGCCTAGAGCCGTTTTTACCTTTAAATAGAATTAGGAAAGATAAACCAAATTTTATTCTTATAGGTCGAATATTAACAGGTAGTATTCCTTGAAAACTCTCTACAGTAAGCCTCCTGTTAATAGCTAATCGTAATTCAGAAATTCATAAAAGCATTCTTGTTGAGGAATCTTACAACTTTGTAAACCCGTGTGAAAGGTTAATGATAAAAAAATCAATTAACAACTTTAACTCCTTATGCAGCAAAGAAAAGGATATCTTATGCAATAATTTATGCCATCCACGAATGAAATTTTTGGGTGTCATCTATTGCCTTAAGTACCTTGGTAGAAGCACCGAAGCAATTTATACAAACAATGCGACGTGGAATACATTGCAAAATGCAGTGGAGTTTGGAATAGGTGTGAATTTTCAATTCTATTAGAAATTCAAAAGACAACTACTAATAAGATAGCAAACTGTTTAAGAACAGAAATGATGCCTTAACTAATGAACAAACGTATACTTTACATTTTTTAGAAATGTATATCCGACTACAAAATTGGATAGTTTGTTTTTTTAGTTACAGGTTCTTACCAAATGCCAGATATCATTCATGTCGAATTTAGTAATTAGGTAGGTCTAGTCCGACGACCTGTATTCAGTAGCTGCACAAATACCATACAGTGAGTTTTTTTTTCACTAAACATAGCAAAACATATTATTACTATTAACCCTACGTTCAGTTTTGTCACGGGTTACTTGTTACAAATATCGGGTAGGCAAGCAACCCAACTTACAGGTGTGTTATTTTTCATTTTGGCAGAACTGTTATTTTATGTTTAGGTTAAGTATTGTTGCATTAATTCTTACAGTAAAGTAACAACTTTAGTGAGAAACTTTTAATGAAATCATTTTAACAAATATTCAAAGTGACCTCCTTCTTGCTCCAAGCAATATGCTAAACGATTGTAAAATCCTTGAACAGTATTTCTGAAAAAAAACAGGATCCATTTCGTTGCAGACAGCACGTATTCTATTTTTTAGCTCTTCTGTTTTATCTATTACTATATTATTGTAGATTTTGGATTTGAGACAACCCCAAAGAAAAAAGTCATTTGGTGATAAATTGGGGGACCTCGGTGGCCAAGCTATGGGTTCAAATCTTACAATCCAGCGATACTGGAAGGTTTCAGTAAGCAAACGTGTAATAGGACCTGTGGAATGGTGTAGAGAGCCGTCCATTTGAAACCATGTGTTCTCAATATATAAGGCTTCCAGTTGTAGGGTAATGTCTCTTTGCAGAAGTTGCAAAAATTTGGCAAAATTTAGGTTGCCATTAATAAAAATGGACCAATAAGGGTGCTGCCAACTATTCCAACCCAAACATTAACTCTCTTATTGTATTGAGTGTGTGTTAAATTTTGAACATGTGGGTTTGTACGTGACCAATACCTGTGGGAATAAGGAAACAAGGATAACAAGAAAGGGGAAAGAGGTGCTAGGTACAAACCGATAATTCTGTGAATTAACTGTGCCATCTAAACAAAACAATGCCTCATCTGTAAAAACTATCTTGTGTAAAATCTCTTCATTTCCATTTAGTAAATTAAATACTGTTTCACAAAAATTTGTCCTTTTAATTTGGCGAAGAGGAAAAAGCTGTTGGTGACTGGAAAATTCATAAGGGGTGTATTTATACTTTTAAAAGCTTTAAGAACAGAGAATTTCGAAACAACAAATTCATTTACTACTATCCGTGAGGGGGTAATGGGATTTTCTTCCGCATTACATAATATCTCTATTCCTCGTTCTTCCGTCAAGACAGGGCAAGCTCTTATTCTTCTTTTATGTGACTGTATTACACCACCTTCATAATTAAATCTTTGGATTATGCTGTGAATAGTTCCGAGAGATGGTATTGGTCTTTCGGGATAACTTACAGAAAACAAATCGCGCACTTGCCTTATACTCGTATTGCTGTTGTACCAGCGTAGAATCTGAACATTTTCATCTTTTAAATACATGCTGCGAACCACTAGTGCAAATTAAACTTTGTAAAAAGAAATCAGTTTTGAAAGTTTTTCATGGCATTAGTGACAATTGTTTAATCAAACGTTCATTGATAATGTTGAAGTTGCTCTTGTAATGCATTGACTTGGTTTTTCTAAAACTGAAGATAGGGTTAATAGTGTTAATATGTTTTGTTAAATTCAGTGAAAAAAAACCTCACTGTATATGTTCCCAGTACTTATTGCAACTATCAGGAATTACGTCGAGATTTTGACTTGTGGTTGAATGCTGAACAGGCATGTTTATACAACGTATAAACATATCAGCATATATTGTTTATGCTAGTGTACTCTGTACTTAAAGCTTGTACACCATTTTTAATAAATATTGTTTTTTATAGTTCGTGTAAGATATCTATGTAACTTTGTAGCAAATATTTATTCTTTAAGCTGTGAGACCTATCACTCCCTTGTAATATCTTTGAATGCAACTTGTACCCTATAAAATAACTCAAAGGTTATGGATAGATGAAAATTTTATAAGCATAAATCATGATCTATAGGCCACCTCTTAAAAATTTAAATGATCGTAGGGTATACCAACATAAAATGGTTCCTAATGAAAAATAAAGTTCTCAAAATACTTTTATTTACATCATAGATAGTTATACGAAAAAAATTAGATCTGTACATATTGCGTGCATAACAAATATTTTTGAAGACTTGGAATGTCATTGTAATTCATCGTGATGTTTATATAAAGTGATTGTTCTGACGTGCGTTCAAGTTCATCAGTAGCTTGTGATCTTTAATTAATGTCATCCTCAATAGCCGTCGTGTTCAAGCCATACTGATGATGAAATACGTTATGCAGTCTTTGCTGAATAGTTTCTTGATCATTGATTAGTTCATGAATAGCCGTGTGTTCCGAATTCATTTTACCAATAAATCCATTTACCGATATTGCATGAGGACTTCTGTTACCTTCAGTTCGTATTTTGTGATAATTCCATGCTCTCTTGAATTGATTTCAATTTTTATTTGTTTCCTTCAGATAAATGAGCACTAAGATATATAAGTGAGTATTGTTATTAGGGTCTAGTATTCTGTTAGATTCCATGTTATAAAATACGTCGTGGAAATATATAATGACTTGTTGAAAAACGTCGAACCATAATCGTTCAATGCGCTGATTGTGTACTGAATTTCCTGTGATATGGCTTCCTCGTCTAATACCTCGAATGGGGTTAATTAAATTGCCACAAATAAATTCTCGTACCCATGATCTGAACGGACGCGCGAGAGCAATCCATATTTGGAGACGGCAGGAACAAATAGATTAATTACAGTCTGTGCAGTAACTGATGTAGCGCAAGATATATAAATTATGACTCTAGAATATCGGTCTATGCAACCACGAGTTGCAAATCCCCATCTAAAAGTAAAACAATATACAAATAAATTACAGCAACTGGTTTTAGTGCTATAGTATAAACATTTCTCGCTATACATATGAATTGTAACAATAAAACCATATTAATTGAAATTAACTGGGGTCTCAAAAAACAGGAACACTTATAGATCCAAATTTCATAGGCAGCTAAATATTTTATGATCATTTAATATTCATTTCATAGTCAGATAACACATCAGCTTTTGGCTTTTGGATTATCATTATGAAATCATTTTTGCTTCTTTATGTACTCTAACACCTAAAATCAGTCGAATCTTATATTTTTACTTGAAAGATCATCAAAGAATAGTCAGTCGTACTTAAACTAATCCTGAACATGAGCAGTTGTAATTACACTATTTCTTAATTTTAATATGTAAATTTGAACTTACTAACTTTTATTAAACAGATAAACTTATAAGTAGGAGATACACATATAGGTATACAAGATTACCTTGACAACTTATTGTGCGCATCCATACGCCAGAGCGAGTTAGGGGTTGCAACTTTGCACATTCTCCTTTTTATAGTTCCACTCCATCTTTTTGCAGTTCCCAGGGGATCAATTTCTGCCAGAATTTTTTTAATACGTTCACTTTGTACCACTAGTCCTTCAGATTTAAGATACCCATCCATCATCTTAAAACAATATGATTAAAAAAAAAAAATCTTGCATGAAACAGAAAAAGAAATATTCAATCTATTTCTAATTAATTATATTTAAAAAGTAAATAAATTGACACTCAACTACTTTATGGTAGATACCCTTAAATGTAGCTTTAGGTTACAGTCAGTATTTATTTACTTATTATTATGAAAACGGTTTTGGCAAAATTTAACTGTAACGCCTAGCTAGAATGTTTCAATTAATACTTATTATAACAAGCAAACTAGACTTATGATACTGATCTTGGCAGGTCTTTCTTACATGTTTCTAGAGTACGAATATTTAAGTGTGACTTAACGTCGTAACTGGATAATTGCTACTTTGTAGAAATCGTAAAAAAAGTTTCTCTATTAAGCAATATATACATATAAAACACAGTAAATGATTTTGTATAATCTTAACCTTACAAATGATAAAACATAATACATACCTGTCCCACTTGCATGAAGCACTATCTTGATAAAATAGTTTATTAATTTTTATTATTATTTATTAATTTGAACCAAATATGTATTTGAATTGTACTTTTCCTACGAATAGATACATGATTTTCAAAATACCAAACGGTATCATAAACATAGGTTAAGTAAAGTCGGGCCGGCGAGAGGTGTCTTATGACTCATCTTTCAGTAAACCATGGTTTAAGATTTTAAAAACGTATGTCGTTATTGGTTTATATAGTTAGTAATTTTGAATACCAACAAAACATCGTCAATGTTTCTAGGTTATTTTCAAATTTAAGCCACGCTGTCAAATTTAAATAAAATTATTGTTCGAATATCTCGGGATTTAGCATCCTAAAGATCTTCAAAATCCCCATCCACTCGTACAAATAAAGTCGAATTTCGTTTAAGGTCTGGTCGTACTTATTCTGGCATGTAAAGTCTATCAAGTATGGCTAGTCGCATGATAAAAATATATTGTACAACTGTAAACGATTATCAGAACCGAGACCGGGTCAAGAAAATTTCGTTTCGAAAATTAATTATATCAATAAATTTCAATAAGAAACGAAATAGCTAGCAGTAGGCAGTGCCCGAATGAAGTGCGAAAAGTTTGGTTAATTGTGGAGGATCGTTTTTATCCGACAGATTTCACTGCTTCAAAAGAGTCAAGACTGTAATTTGGTTATCGAAGCCACTTATAAATAACTGATTTTGTCATAAATAAATACACTGTATTGGATGTTAAAATGAGATTTATTATTAGTTAATAATATAACCGATTTTAAAATCTTAGTTTACAGTTTATATATATATATATATATATATATATATATATATATATATATATATATATAACGAATGTAAACCTAAGTACAGCTACAGAGGTATATGTTAAATATAACAATTTTTACAATGTTATAAAGTAACTAAGATTCTAATTTTGCTTTAAATTCAAATATTGGACATATTATAATAAAAAGTCATCACCTTCACTTTCACTATCATCTTCACTCGACTCTCCGACATTGATTACTAGAGGTTATACCATTTCCTCAGCTCTTTTTTGAAGGTAAAATACACTTTTGCCACAGTTCTCCAGTTACTTGGTTTAATGAATCCTTCCATAGCGATAAAACATTCTCGTCCCTGAGGCCCTGTCTTCCAACGTTTTTGTTGTAATACTGTTTATAATTTGCCCATATTCACTCGATAGAGTTACATTGGCAGTGATATGGAGGTAAAACGTAGAATTTGATGCCCCCATTGAGCGATTTCATCAATTGCATATATGTTTGGAACTTTTAAATCCTTGGCAATTTGTAATAATTCCACTTCCAGCATATCATTCGAACCAGGAATGCTGTGTTTTCTGAAAAATTGAAGAAGATCTTCTTTCTTCCAACTACTTGAAGGTAATTTATCTACTAATGTAGAATGATAACTGGCATTGTCAAGAATTATCAAACTTGGTAAAAGCTGTTCTTGAAACCATTTTTGAAATAAATCAGCGTTCATATTATCGTGGTAGTCTGCTGTCTTACTTTCACTGGAAAATACCAATGATGAATTAGGTATAAAACCATCTTTGTTGCCAGCACTCAGTACGATAAAACTAAAATTTATTCAGTTAAAAATATTTTTAACAAATCGGAATATTTTAGTTACCGTTACCCTTCTCCCAGCGGTTTGTTTTTTGCGCTTTTCAAATCATTACCATGCCATGATTTTCGAACGCTTCCTCGACTAAAAATCCACGTCTCATTCAAAAAGACAGGATCGTAACTAATTTCGCAACTTTTATTAGCAAAATATTTTCCCAAAAATGTGGCTCGAGCACCAGCAATATGAACCTGGTCTATTAAACGCCTTCTTTCATCGTCAACTTTGAATTCAAAACCAATTTTGTGCAACAATTGTTTCAAACTCGTTTTACTAAAGGTTAATATTTTATCTTCTTTACGTTAAGTTTGGAGTTTTTCGATAGTAATATGTGAGCCTAAAATTAAACAGTGATTAACTTCATTTCAACAATAATTTCTGAATTATTTACCAGTTGCATGCATGGTGTAAATTTTTCGTTTCAAAACTTCTTTCGCGTATTCGTCGACATCCTCTTACTTCGACTTCAAACGCAGCCTATGTCTTTGCGGTGAATACGGCGCCGATTTCCCAAATTCTAAAGCGAGAACCATTCTTGCCTTTGTCCGAGTTGCGGTTTTCTCGGAAATGTCGCATGCGAAAGCTACAACATAATAACATAATAAATATAAATTTAACTAGTGAAAATTGTTAGCGTACCTGGATAATGGAAGTTAAAGGTGAACTTTGCTCCCCTGTTATCGCGTTTCATCTCGAAATAATGCAGTATACTCATTAACATTACTTGAGTTTGGCTTTTCAAGGATTTACCTTTCCAATGACATCATTATTTTCTGCAAAATAAATAAATGCATTCAATCAATTGGAAAAATATTTTGCATTATAAACTTACCTCGTAATAGTGAATATTAATAATAATAGTTTTGAAAAAAACTGTTGTTTACAAATGCAAAGGAAACTAATAAATTACGAAGCGAAAGATAAATTATTATAACTACAAAACACGATCCGATTATACGAAACGAAATACGAAGAATAATTTGAGGTTAAATAGCCAAAAAGGCATCTGACAGCGTCATGTGCATTTAAAATATATAGCAGACATATTTATTATAACCATTCTTTCTTTAAGTGGGAACTTCGCACTAAGATAAAGGGGAAACAGATGCATTTCACAGTAATAATTACATCCCCATTCTCGAGTCCGCCTTTAGACACCTCTCCCCGGCGCTACTATATTAAGTTATAAATTAAATTAGGCATTATTGCCAAGTAAATTTAAAGTGTGTAGTTCACACATCTTCCGCAACCTACAGCGCCCAACTAAAATTATCAACAAACATTTTAATTCAGAATTAATATGATTGTTGATAATTTTAATTCTTTATTTAAAATTAAAGAACAAGTATTATTAACAAACATTTTAATTCATGTAACACTTTAATTTGACATACATTTTAATTCTTTAATTTAAATTAGTTGTAATTTTTTGTTTGTTAAATAAAACATGTTACATGAATTCCAATGTTTGCTCATATATTTTGCTTCTCAATTTAAATGAAAGGTGTTAAAACGACTGTTACAAATTTTTGGGTGAAATACAAATATTAAATCAAAAAACTCATTTTCATCTAACAATTTAAATGTGTCAAATTTTTTTAACAAACACTTTTAATATACTAAAATAAACAGTCATAAAAATTTACTAAAATAAACAGAGAGTCATAAAAATTTGCTTAATAAAAATTAAAGTTTATTTGAAATGTTATAAATCAAATTTAATATTTAATAGTAAAAGCAAGAAAATATTTGATAGATTAAATTTAAATGTATATTATTAAATTTGACTACACTTTAAGTGGTTGTTTAAAAAACTTCACGTATATGTATTGGTAGTTGAATTAAAATGTTACTTCAATAAAAATGTCAGTTGATAATAAAATAAGTTGCTTTATAATTTCTTAAATTTTTATGAAAGAATTTAAATTCTAGGATACTTTTAAGCACCTAACATTATACACGGTAGAATTAAAATGTTTGTTGATAATTTTAATTGGTCGCTTTGATCGGTGGCAGTTCTTCAAACTACATCAGTATAAGCAAACACATGTAAATTATAGTTCGAAATAAAGCCACCGATCGAAGCGACCAATTCAAATTATCAACAAACATTTTAATTCTACCATTTAAAATGTTAGTTGCTTAAAAGTATCGTAACATTTAAATTTATTTCTGAAAATTTAAGAAATTATAAAGTTACTCCTTTTATTTTCAATGTGCATTTTTATTCAATTATCAGTATAAGTACTTGAAGTTTTTTTTAATAAACATTAAAATTCTAACTAAAATTTTAAATTTAACCAAATAGTTATTTTTCACATTGCGTATAAAAACTGACAATAAAAAGTAAAATGGCGTTCCATATGCTCTCAAGTTGACTATAATTACTTTGCTATAAAATGGCGCTATAAATATCCAAAGCATTTGTAGTTTTGTTAAATAGTCGCGCAATGCAAATTTAATCCGTTTATGTAATGGATTAAATTTAATTAATTTTTTCGAACGATAAATTCTGTTGCAAAATCTAAAAATATGTTTCATTTTATGAAATATTCGGTTGTGGTATTGCCCTTAAATTTTCGTAATAGAAGACAAAATTATAAATTTTAAAGAAATTTTGTTCAAAGACTTTCTAATAATAATTGAGTACAAGGAATAGGACAAGCAGGTAGTACAAGTATGGTAAAAGGAGACCGTAAATAACCGCAACTGGTGAACTCGGATGGTGCTACAACGTAAAGGCTGCCTCTTGGTAGCTTTACTTATAGATTTCCGACTGAAGCACCGCCTTCAGATATACACCGTCAACCAAAAATGCGATTTTATAGATGTATGGTCGAAGTGGCACCCTCTCCAAACTTCAAATATACACTCCTATATGGTGCTAGAATGCACATATAGTCGAAAACTGACTAGCGCCAAAAAAAGGTGGCACTACGTATATATGAGTGCCACAAAAAATGTATATGTTATAAAATGGTGGTACTACGAAGTATTGTGAAAATTCAATTCCCCGGGAATATAACCTCAGCCACAATTCCAACTATTAGTAATACAAACGCAATAATTACATTTCTAGTAAATTATAACCAATTTAGAAGTTATTCCAAGTTAAGTAGTGCACTTTGAAATTGTTAAAAGCGTTGATAAATGACTTTTTACGTCAAAATCAAAATTACCAGAGCAGTACTGCATGTCGTACATATATACCAGGTGTCCGCGCGAAAACTTTAAGTGGAACTATACCTGGTGTGTTAAAAGGTATCGACTTGAAATTTTGAAATGTCGTTAAAGGGAAGTAGGGCGAAAACTCATAGTATATGAGATACTACCCCGTGATATTCACCACCCTCAGCCACGATCGGCCCAAAAATTTAATGGCACCCTGTATTTTTGACATATTCTGGAATAGCGTAGTTTTTTAATATCTCTATGTGAAAAAATTACTTAATTACATAATGAAATTTATAAGATATTTACCGCTACAGGTTCATACACCACATATTCAACATCTAAAGCAAAAAATAATAGCCATGAAAGCATCGTCGTTGTTTGAACTATCAAGTAATATTGCTTATGTCACTTCTGTTTACAAGTTAGTACAAAAGTTTTCGAAAAATTTTGACTTAGTGTAAATTAAATAGCTAATAGACTTTAAGAAAAATTGTTTTGTTTGGAAGAAAGAACTGAAATTGTAGTTTCATACAGGAGTGCAAACAGAAGCTGTTTGCGGACAACATTATTTAACGAAAACCATCCCAACAAAAATGTATCTGCTATTTATGTAAGAAACCTCATAAAAAATTTTTCTCAAACTGGATCGGTAAATAATAAAAAACGTGATAGAAATAATCGTGGTGCACGAGATGAAGTAATGCAAGTAGCAGTTCTTGGTCCGTAAATTTAAACCCACAGCATTCAGTTAGAAAATTATCAGAAACTGTCGGAGTGGCAAAATCAACGTGCCATAAACTATTAAAATTAAATAAATTCCACCCTTATAAAATACAGCTTCATCAAGAGTTGGGTGACGATAACTTCGATAGAAAGTCATTCTGTGAAACTATCACAGGCATGATTTTACAAAATAGAAGTATTTTGCAAAATATTTGCGTCGGTGACGAAAGTTGCTTTTTCTTAAATGGTTTAGTGAATAGACACAATTGTTGATATTGGAGCGATGTGAATTCCCACGTTTGAGAAGGCCAAACGGAACGTCTCCAAAAATTAATGTATGGGCTGGAATCCTTAATAACCAAATAATTTGTCCTAATTTTATGCCAGGAAACTTTAACTATTATACTTTCAGCAAGACGGAGCTCTCCCTCATTACTGTTTAGTAGTAACACAATATTTGGATACCGTTGAACTTGAACACACTGGATTTCTTTTTATGGGGACATTTGAAGTCTGTTGTTTACGGGACACCACCACAATCCCTTGATGATTTGCGTAAAGAATCATAGCGGAATGTAGAACTTTAACACCACAAGTCTTTGAAAATGTTCGGAACGCTTTCAAGAATAGACTGTATTATTGTTTAAATGTAAACGGTGAACGTTTTGAACATTTGATTTAATTAAAATAATTAGATTTTTTGTTACTATCTGCTTTAATTATTCCGACATTTGTATATTGTCCAAGTTTATCAGTTCATCTGGTACATGAAGATTTAGCTATAAATATCTTTGTCATTTTTTCACGTAGAGATACTAAAAAAACTATGCTCTTTCAGAATGTATAAAAAAACATACAGGGTGTCATTTAATCTTTAGACCGGTTGGCTGGGGGTGGTATTATCTCATATACTATTAATTTTCCGCCTACTTAATGAAATTCCAAAATTTTAAGTCGATATCCTTTAAAACACCAGATATAATTCCATTTAAAGTTTACGCGCGTACACCTGGTGTATATGTGTGTATATATATATATATATATATATATATATATATATATATATATATATATATATATATACTATATATTAATCTATTTTCATAAGACTACTTGTAATCATAATGCTGAATTTTCTTAACGATAATGAATGATTAACAAAATTCATCATTTAGTGATGTTTGTGTGGCTTACTTATTATCATTGTTATCATGATATTAAAGTAGGCTGGGTTATCTTCATATGAATGCAGGTTTTTACTTTTCGTAATGTGAAGTTGTGCGAATCTATAAAACAAATAGACTAATTGATTAATGTGTATTAAAATACTGTACTTCTTACACTGTAAAAAAAATTGATATGTTAACTCATTACAAATGTATCATTTTTGAATAAATAATTTTTTCACAGTAGGATTTATTTGTCACAAATGCATTTCAAAATTATTGTAACAAAGTAACTTTTGATTCAATGTAAGTTAGGTTAGGTTCTCACTTTACAGCTTTAAATAGATATAGTTGGCAATTCCGTGAAAAGAAAATAAATTATCTGATGTATGTTTTCTGCTTTGAAGTTGAATTAGATTAGCCTCGCGATATAATCCTTATCTAAATATAGAAAATCTAGCTTTAATATCAGCATCAAGAATCGATTTGTGAATTACCTCCATGGATTAAAACAGCAACAATGTATAATTATTACGTTTTCGAATTATTGCGAAAATTGTTGAATGCTTCGTAGTAAGCTGTAATATTTAAAGCTTAATGAAGTACGTTGGTACTTTCATTTTATTAACTAGTTGCGTAAAAATAGACTAAGTACCACTAAAGTCGAAGCGTGCCCAATATGCTAGTATAAAAAAAATTGCAAGCCGGCACAATGACAGTAGGACTAACATACGCATTGATTAGTTACTGAAAGGGTGTAAGTGTAATCAGCACTAATACACACAGCTAAGTATCTATATATTAGCATCAACTAATAAGGTAGCATCGATACAGTACAGTTTCCTTGCATAGGATTAGTATAGATAGATAGAAAAATGGGCCAAGGGTGGTACCTTGGACTACAACTTTAGTTAGTGAGAGTGTACTTGAATGTTCCGATTCATTGTTTATTCTGACACATTAAGGATTTGGTAAATATATTATGAACAATATAATTATCTCATTAACAGTGTATATATTTTTTGTAACTTAATTAGTAGTTTCTAGCGGATACAAAATCAGATGCTCAAAATAGGACGAGCGTGTTCACATTTCTTAATGCAATCAATAGTCTGGTTAACATATTGATAATGGCATCATGTACAAACTTTTCTTAACTAAAGTGCATAACAACCAATGTATTAGTTTGGTTAACTATAATATCTTCATAAAGATTAATATCGGAAATACTAAACATTGAGGTTGGGAATTATTAACTTTAATAGATGTGGCTAAAGTTAAATTCAGCTTGGACTGTCTGCAACGTTAATGGAACATAAGCATGGAGGGAATGGATAAATATGTATTACACCCTTTAACTGGTATATTTAAGTTAATCTTCCGAGTTTTTCTCACAATTCTTCACATAGTAAAGTAATAGTTTAGAAGGTGTTTAGTGTTGCCATACTATTTTCGTTAGTCTTTACTTCTTTAATGCACTTTTATAAGTTGTACTTTTATAAGTTGAATAAACATAATTTCTTTAGAATCTAATATAAGTTGAAATTTATATAGTTGTCGTTTCAGAGAAGTAACATTTATGGAATCTGTCACTTTAGACCCAAAGTTTTATTCCCCACCCCAGGGGGGAGGGCAAGCTGGTTAAACTTTCCACGCTCCTTCAGCAACAGCGATTTGTGAAGCAAGCACAGCTCCTTACAACGAATATAATTGTGTTTTGAGCGAGAATGTGACAACTTGTTACGGTTTGCTTAAGGACTCCTTAACAATTTTATAAAAAATATAATTTTTATGATAACTATACTTAACATTCATCATTGAATGCAACCTTCAAATGTATAAGTTGGTACTATGTCAGATACAAGGGAAATGAGGGCATTCTTGGTTTGTTCGGTTTAAGGCGGACATTCGTGTAACGTTCTTTTGTATTTACGGGTTAATATACCCATCTTAGTCACAAATCGAATAAAATGGTGCGATTGTTTGGTTGTTATTACTATTTTTCAATTACTGGCAGATGCGTGTTACAAAATGTTGTTTTATTTTCCATTCGGTAAAATTGACATATGCCAGTCTTGCAGGTATTGCAAATACCCTCCGAGAGATTATTAATTCCTAGTCCATCCTGTTTATAGGGTGCTTTGGAAAATTTTAATAGAAATACTTAGCAGTTTTTAACTAAAACGCTTTCAAAACAGTACCTTACTTAGAACTTCTTTTAGGTTACTCTATTTAATTAAAATGCTTTGGTCAGAATATTTAATTAAAATACACTGAAGAAGATACTTTATCAGAAATAATTTTATTAGTGTTTTAGTTTGATACATTGGAAGATATTTTAATGGAAATCATTTGAATTTCCCTGTGTGAAATATCATACTTTACTACAATAATCACCAGAGTGAATTAATCGCTTGTACATGTTTCAGTTACGAACTGAAATAATATGACCAGGACCTAAATGCTGATTTATCTACTTTTTTTTTAAATTTAAAGTGCCTTCTTACGAGTGCAAGGCAAATGTTCATTAATATATTTGCAATTCATGAAAACGCTTCTGGTCTTTTTCGTAGCGGAATTGGTGAATAGTAAACATCGAATTTTCCAGTTTCTTGCCAAAAACCTATCTTGAACTAACTAACGCCTTTGAAGTGTAAGTACCATATGTTGTAAAATAAGAAAAATGATACGATGTTTTTAAGAAGAATTATAAAAGCAATCGTAAAATTTTGACCACTCCCGGAGGCTTTTGTGCTACTTAATAGTAAAGAAGCAAGCAGCTAACCAATAGAACCCCAATTGCATTCGCGTGTAAAAAATGAATTGAAAACGATGTCACATGAATTTTTCAATTTTGAGAAATTTTGAGAGGGTAGGCGCAAAATGGGCAGAATATCCTAATCCCGTGGAAAATTACATGACTGAGCCAATTAACAATTTATGTCGACTAAGAGAAGTTTTTCATTCCAGCTAAATCGTTAATACGTAAATTTTGGTAATATGCACTTTCCGGATTTACAGTTGAAGTTGTTAACGCAATGTTTCCTTAAATCCTTTGTCATACATATGAACAGAGGAGTACTTTGACGCGAAAGATCGAATAAAAATATTTTTCTAAGTTGCCATTCGAATTTTATTATGAACAGGTCTTACAGCACAACTGTAAAGGAAAAGAAAAGGCAGCGTGTTTCATAACTTCCCCAAAAGGAAGAGCGGGTTACTTGATTAAGGATAGGTGCGGTCGGGATGGGGCCGGAAAGAACGTAGTTAAGGTTTTGAGGGAGAAGGTACTATCCCAGCATCCACCTAAATAGCCTCACAGGATGTGCGTATACGCAGTGGTCATCTCGCTGTATGTATATGAGGGAAACCTCCTGATAGAGTAGACGGTAACGGGAATCGAACCCATTGCCTCCCTAATGCTAAGCAGGACGTTTTATCACAGCTCGGTGCACAACTAGTAGATATTATCATTATGCAAAAAGAAATGAAGAACAGCATTTAAGATACAACGAACCCTGACACACGTCCGTATGACAACAGCTGTAAATTAATAACTACAATTGTTATCGAAACGTTCAAGAACAGTAAAAATATACCTAAAAATAAACGTTTTTAACCCCAAACGATAATTACTTTCAATCGTCACTAACAATCTTGAAACTTTACACCTTTGCATTCACATAATACCCTCACCTACAATAGTAATACATACTTCTGCAGTTAAACCTTTTTATTGGAGTTCCGGTTGATACTAATATTGCCCAATCAATTATGATTATTTTTTTTTTTACATAAAATAACTTATTTAAACGCAATCGCGGAAGCAAGTATTCCATAAAACACACATTAACTGCATCTACCTTATGTGGCGAAACGCGGTTAATGACCTCCACGTATTTTGATTAAAATAGAGCAACTATGTGTATTTATAATGGCTCGGATATTGAAAATAAATAAAAATTGTTTATATAAAAGTTGTTCATAGTCAAGTACGTAAAAACATTTTTGATTATACAGGGTGTTTCGTTCAGCCCAAGCGCAACCAAACTTGTTTGTTTTAAGGAACACACTGTATATTATTGCATATTCTGATTCTTCGTTTCATTTTAGATCAACCTTATTTATCACATGTTAGGTCTAAAATGGACTGTTTCCGAGTAATTCAACTTTTTTTGTCAAAATTGTCGTCTGTTGCAGTCATTAAAAAAATCGAATAACTCTGGAACTGTGTAACTTTTGAACTATCAGATTAAGCATCAATTGGCCAAACTTTTACGTCTGTGGAAAATGGTACCGAAAACAGGGGGTACCAAACAGAGGGCACCCAATTTTCAAATTTTCAAAAGTAAGTAACTCCGTTTTTTTTTTAAATAGAACCCTAACATTTTTTATACATTTTCTTTAATTGGTTTAAACAAATGAAAAACACATTAAAGTAATCCAGTTTTCAATACGTTATTAAGGTTTTCAATTGGCATATCTCTTTGTGTCCAAATTTTTTTTCAAAATGAATTTATCTACAGAAGAAATGGTAAACATGATTTCTATCCTTGGCGAATGCCAACAAAAATGTTTATTGGCATCAAGAATTTATAAAGAAAGATTTTCAGATAGAAGGCATGCAGAAGAAAAAAGTTTTCAGAGGACATTAGAAAGATTTATTTCAACAGGAAATGGAAAATACACAGCTCGTAACCGTGATAAGGCAGTGACAAATGAAGAAAATCAATATAGGTTGTTGGCTACAGTTATTGACCCACAAGTTAGTTAACGGACATTAAATTCTTATTTGGGAACTTCTTCTAGATCAGTTGGTCGAATGTTAAAGAAGAACCATTTCCATCCATATAAAGTGGAACTATACCAGGAACTACTACCATCTGATTATGAGGCAGGCACGTGCAAATTTTTTTAGTGTATTTCATGAATTATAACACATGTTGTGCCATTGATAATCTTAACGGACCATTTAATACACCAAATGGCAGTGTTTAAACATGTAAGGAACATATTCAGCATCAAAAAACGTTTTTAAATGCTTACGTACACTTATGTCGTAGCACGTAAACTTTATGTGAATAATTTGTTAATATTGAAGCGCAGATGAATTCGTTAAACGAGATTTCCTTTATAAAAACTAGGTTCATTCCATAGTGGAAATATTACATTCAATGGCCAAATATCGTTGTAATTTTTCGTACACTTTGTGCAAAATTGTAAAACTATGTCGCGAAAGTAGTATAAAAAGATAGATTTATTACTTCAGTATGGTAAATACTTCAATCTAATTTGATGTTTTTAGCGAGATACTAAGAGTGTCTTACGTGGTGTTGTGTACAGGAGCTACGTTCGCTGACACTCGGTACATAATAACAAATTACACAACGTTGTTCAGCGTTTAACTACGTTTCCCAGTTTAGAATAGAAATATATAGTTATGCGTTGTTCATATATTAATTAAAGAGAACAATTCGTTTAAAGTTTAGCGAAGAACAGTCCAATTAATTTTGAAAAGTTTACTGTCAATGACAGATTTAGTGAAGATACCGCAGTGTCTGCGAAATTAAAGATTAACTCTAGAACATTTAACATGCATTCAGGGTCATTTTATGATATATATATATATATATATATATATATATATATATATATATATATATATATATATATATATGTATGTGTCCGAGATTCAGCATGCATGTATTGCTATATTCGTTAATATTGAAGATAGAATGTCGGTTAAATGGGAAAGTTTTAGAGAATTTTCAGCTATCATCATGGTAAAGTCAGATTTGAAGTAACTTTTTGTTTTGAAATAATTGAAGAAAACAAAAATTGTGCATTTTCTACTACCCCTGTAGCTCTTTTATTTGAAGTCTGACAACATTTTGATTTGTACATTATTATGACACTTTTAAAGACAATTTTAAAAAAGTACCAAAATTTATCTACAGTCATTTGTTTTGAAATACATACACTAACTATTGTTTTTCATATGGACGCCATCTTGGATTTTTACATTATCGAATAGTATTTTTATCACCTTTTCAGCGATGTATCACATGATACGATACGAATTTACTTCAACTATCAAAATTTAAAAATATGAAATTGAAATAGTAAGCCTTGAAAAGGCATGGATTAATAAATGAAAAATTTATACAATTAGATTCCTAATTATTGTAATTTCTAATAACTAAAATAAAAACAAAGCCGATAATAGTAACTATCATAAAACATGCTCGATATGTTCTACACTCCACACATTTTCATATCATGTAATACATTGTAGAAGAGGTGTTAAAATCCACTATTCGATAATGTAAAAATCCAAATAGCGTCCAAAAACAAAAGATAGAAATGAATTAAATTTTGTAAGTAAAAACAGATATATTAGCAAGGGTTTAAATTTTTGATAGTTGGAAGTAAATTCTCGTATCATGTGATACATCGCTGAAAAGGTGATAAAAAATACTATTCGATAATGTAAAAATCTAAGATGGCGTCCATATGAAAAACAATAGTTAGTGTATGTATTTCAAAAACAAATGACTAATAATATACAAATCAAAATGTTGTCAGACTTCAAATAAAAGAGCTACAGGGGGTAGTAGAAAATGCACAATTTTTGTTTTCTTTAATTATTTCAAAAACAAAAAAAGTTACTTCAAATCTGACTTTATCATGATGATAGCCATAAAATTCTCTAAAACTTTCCCCATTTAACCGACATTCTATCTTCAATATTAACGAATATAGCAATACATGCATGCTGAATCTCGGACACACTGTATATATATATATATATATATATATATATATATATATATATATATATATCATATATCATATATCATATCATCATATTATATACCAAAGTATACATGTATATAAATTATGCAGCAGCTTATTGCTAAGAATTTTTTGCTTAACAGTACCTTTGGTGGATTTTACCACAGCTTTAGCTCAGAAATTGAAGATCTGGCGTGATTTATTTTTAATAAAAACAACTTATTGGCTACCTTGTTCTAACGATGATAAATAAATAATAAACGTTTTCGTACGTATATTGTCATATAGCTGATAAAATTCTAAATAACGAAGACCTATGCTAAACGGTATCTACATAACAAAAATGGATGATGAATAACTGATAATAAAAAACAAAATACCGTTAATTTCGGGTTCGGGCTCAGGGTTTATAATAAAACCCTGGGTTGATTTAACTTGGATATACGGGAAGCAAAAGTTTAATTAAAACTTTCTGAGGACGGACTTGGCGGCTAGTAGCGATGCAATAACATTTTATTATTATGAAAGTTAAACATGAGAAAATGGTCACTCATGAATTCGAACAGCAACTAGATGACTGATTTTTTTTTATGAATTTTTCTTCAGGTCAAGAGGGCAAACTAAATATTTTAAGAAACTGCTTGCATCGTTTTAGTTTTGGGCATAAGTTATCTGCTAGAATTTTATCATAATAGTAATCACTAATCACAGGCTTACCTTAACTTGAAAACCAAATGATTTACAACAGAAGTTTGTACAGGATATATGCACAATTCTAAATCAAAGATGTGGTGTACTGAATAAGACCACCTTCAAGGTGAAATTCGAATTGTTTATAAATTACTGAGAGCACCTGCTAGGATATACATGACGATATATTGGGTTTGTTTAAATTATCATTGATCTGAAAGTTTGGATTGCTTTAAGAAGATATGTGTGACACTAAATAATGCACCAGGGGGCTTTTCTTAATAAATAAGTTAACTGGAAAAGTTCTTTGATATTATATCTGCCTTAATTATAGGCGGGTGCAGGTACTTCATTCAAAAGCTAAACGGGAGAATTCACTTTAAAGTCAATTCTATCTAGACAAGGTTACCCTTATGCGTTAATTGATTGAAGAAGGAGAATTACAGTACGATATTAACTAACTGGCTGCTGGGTATCAGGACAGGACACGTCCTTTACGCTACTAGCGTCTGTCGTCTGGGTTTATAGGTTCTATAAAGTTAATCATGACAGCATTAACTTATAATATTGTGGATTTCAAATAAACAAAAATTTTGTATCAAAAATTCGTGAAAAAAGTATATATGAAGCGGGTAATATCGCTAAGTGAAGTAATTAGTTCTTAATTTTATATTATGTAAAACTAAGCAGGTGGCCCGTAGTACTGAATGGTGGGCACTATCGGGGCCGGCAGGCTTATGGTTTTCTGTACAGTGGGGTAACCCTGAAATTAAGCTATGCTCTCCGCTGGTGATATTGTAAGTGTTGAAAAAAGCTTAAATGCAGAAGGAGTAGGCGAGGATGGTCAGGTAGTGAGGTTGTGCAGGGAGAAAGGCCTGAAGCGGTAAGCACCTAGAATTGGTCGGGTAATGCAGGGATGATTTGGGAAAGAGCCCGCGGCGGTGAGGACTTCGCGACACTCCCTTACTGTTAACAGGAAATGCGAGCAACGTGTTTCGTTCCCTTCCTGAGGGCGAGCTTTTTTCACGCTCTTTCAGCCACAGCGATGAATTCCCAGTATACAAATATACATTATGTCTATATGCATGGTGTGATTAAAGATGGGTGCGATAAAGGTAGGATCGGGACGAGCAGAGTTTGGGTTCTGAGGGAGAAGGTTGTAATGCGCCCCTACTTTTAGGGTTCTATACTTATATTTATAATGCGCCCTTCTGGTTTGGTAACCCAACGCGGTTTTATTTTGCCTCGGATTTGCTCAATCGGGTTTATTTTATAAACGGGGTGTGGTTCGTAGTACTGGATGGGCTTAACACTGTAATCTTAAATAAAATCCGTAAAGCATTTTTAACACGTATATTAAACAAATATTTACAATAAATAAAATAAACGGTAACTAACAAAATATGTATGTAAGAACTCCCTGGTCCGGGTCCTGGCGTCACTGGGTGCGAAGTCGCTTCTGTGAACAAAAGATAGTCTTTTAATCTATTCCTTACCTAAGAGGCAAAGTTTAGGTTACGGTCCTGCATGTACAGTAGCGCAGCGTTATCCTTGATGCAGTGGTTGATCGAGCGCCAGCGCAATGAACTCGAATCGTTGAGAAAATCGATATCGTGCATTATAGTTAGTAACTCTGGAGCGCTGAAGCAAGGATGTCCTACTCCTCGGGAAATAATACACGCGAATGCGCGTCTGCAAACGCGAGATCTCGGACGGTCTTTCTTTAATTATACCGGTTTAATTTTAGGCAATTAGATTATTTATCTAACTAAATTAATTACCGATCTCATACTAAGTTTAATTATTTATAATTAATCAAGGGAACAAAATACTTAATATTAAAACTACTCTAATCGGTTTACGTAAAGATAGAAAAATCTACGGTTATTGTGTTTTGTCTGTAGGTAGTGTATAATTTTCGAGCGGATTTCAGTAATGCGCAGAAGACGTAGGCGATGGCCTGTCTTTACTGGATATACTAAAGAAAGGTCGTAGGTCTTTACAGCCCTGTAACAACCCTTCACCCTCAGGTACTTTGTAAGATACGTCGGGGCTACCCTGCGTTCCTCTAGGTGTACTTTGTGGTGGCGAGTGACGATGGGATCTACCCTTCGTGCTACTCTAGGTGTTAGTGTACTTTGTATTGGCGAGTTCCGTCGGGGCTACCCTGCGTTACTCTAGGTGTATTGGTATAACTCCTAGAGCTCAGCCCGGAATTATTTACGGTTCTGTAGTGTTTGAGTGTAATTGTCAGATTGTATAACTTTACAACTTACGTGTCTATGAATAGCAGTACAGAATTGAACTTTAGGTTGCCCGGTGCGTCGTGGTGTGCGTTCTCGATCGCGAAGGACTCTTCGTCGGTGAACAACAGGTCGGTGCTTACACTAAGCAAACGGTGCGGCTGCGGCTACTGGTTTCTGGAACGGCTTGACTTGAATCTACTGAGATTCATCTCCTTATTATGCGCGTCGCGAGTTTATAAAGGTGCATCTGTGGGCGGTTTCGCGGCTACCGTGCGGGGATGCCGTTATGCGATTGGTTAAAATCGTTCTGACGTGCAGAAACTTACGGTTTCTTAGAAATACACGTCAGCGGTGATGAATAAATTATTTGTTGTGCAATATCGCGTAAACTTATGAAATCTTACATACAGGATGGTCCGCACCTAATTTATTCTAAAACACCTATGTACAGGACGCTGGTTCTTTACATACCACCCTTTCCTCTTCTTGCGGAAGATCCGTCCGCTTCACTTTTACCCTCATGCCATCAGGCATGATGATACTAACGCGACGGCGATTAAGGCATTCCGGGGGCGGCATAAGGCGGGCCGGTTCGGGTTCCTCCTGGATGTGCAGATCCTTCATTCTTCCGGTAACCTCGATTGTCCGGCGCAAATGTTCCGGTGTGTCCGGGTCTTGGTCTACCGTCGGTGTGGAGCCGTGGTGACAATAGGATTCCGTACCCATACCGGATGGTCCGGGAGACGGTATGCGGGGCGCAGGCGGCGGAGATTGTTCCCGGACTGGAGTACTGCGACGCGTCAAAAACGCTGCTTCCATGTCTTCGGTCCCGGGTTTGCGGTAGCGGTGTGGCTGCCATGGCGATATTCTTAACGGGAGTTTTCGGCGGATGCATGGTTTAAATGGTGCCATGTTGTGGAAGATAGCATTTCTGGTTTTATCCTTTGCTTTTATATGATTTCGAATACGCGGGTTTTTAATAGCCGTTAAATTATCAACGTTACCATTGGTCGTTGGTCTAGTCTGATCGGTGACGTCAGTCGCATTTCTCAAATCTTTTACATGCGCTTCTCCCGCGCTTTTCCTACTACCGGGTTCTCGGAGCTCGACAATTACGGGCGATTTGATTTTATACACAAGGTAAGGACCGGCATACTTTTCGCTAATTTCGCGGAAAATTCTTTCGCTTTGTTTGACAGGTAATGTGTTTTACGATATACGAGATCTCCTTTGCGGGGCGGTAGGCTCGGTGACGCAGGTTGTAATGATACCGTTGTACTTCAAAGGTCTTTGCTAATGAATCTCTAGCAAGTTTTGTAGATCTTTTAAATACTTCATGTGTTGCGCTTGATCAGCTGCGGTTACGGCGGTTTCTGTTGTCGGCGGTTGCTTCTGGGTTGACCATGCCCTAGGTGATTCTAATTCTCCGAGATTAAGTAAAGCTGGGGAGAATCCAGTTGATCCATGTTGTACGGTATTGATAGCGAATGCTATTTCAGGCAGGTGAGTGTCCCACTCTCGCTGGTTATTTCGCGTAAATTGTGCGATCATCGTCCCGATCACTTTATTGGTTCTTTCCACCGGGTTGGCATGCGGGAGTATGGTGGAGTAGAACGATGGTTGATTCCATGCTCCTTCAAGAACGTGCGGAATAATTTGCTGGTATATTGTGGGACGTTATCAGAGATCAGGTGTCAGAGTTCCAAAGCGGTATATTATTTGTTCTTTAACGCTTGGATAATCGGCGGACTGGTAGCGTTACGGAGCGGTTTAAGTTCGACCCACTTAGTTAACCGGTCTTGAAAACTAACAGGAATTTATAGCCTTTCTTGGAACGCGGCAGCGGTCCGATAAGGTCTGTACTTACATTGTTCCACGGATGTCCAGGTCGCGAAAAGTACATTTCTCCTTGCGGCTTTTGCGTACTACCTTTATAAGTCTGACAACTTCTACACATTTTTACGTATTTTATCACGTCGGATTTTATGGTGGGCCAGTAGTAATTGCGGTATATGCGGCATAGCGTTTTCGCAATTCCCAGGTGTCCTGCGGTGGGGGCATCGTGACATTCTTCCAGGATATCTCGGCGTTTTTCTAGCGGTATACAAATTTTCCAACTAGGATGGCTTCCCATCTCTTTTTCGGGTGTCGGATCAGGGAATGATTTAAATAGTTGACCTTCCTCTATTTTATATCGTGGGTGTTGATCAGGGTGTTCTCGGACTTGCTGTGTCAAGTATTGATACCACGGACAGGTTATCTCTTCGGTTTCCTCCACCTCTAATGGAGACAGGTCGGCTTTTACTTTATAGTCCTCGTGTAAGCGATGTATTCCACTCAAGCTTAATCTTCTTTCGGGTTTCTTTCGTGTAAACTGCGCTACGGTTTGTAGCCAAGTGGTCCACTCGCTGGCGGTTGTTTTATTTCCAGGTGTCAGAGCCGGGGTAGTAAAAAGTTCCTGGTGTCCCTTTACCGGCGTCTGGAGTTTTCCGACCGCGGACAGGGACAGTCGCGGGATAATACACCTTCTTTGCTGCATCTCGAGCAAAAAGCTTTAAACGGTTCTTTACACCTCTCTTTGAAGTGTTCGGTTTTTCCACATCTCCAGCAGACGGTGGAGCGGTCATACGGTGGTGATAGGTGTTGATGGTTTTAGTGGTGTTGATTTCACGGGGACGGTGTGCTGGTGTGTCAGGAGCTGGTGTTAGACCACTAAAGTGTACCTTCTGGCGGTTTGGACTGGGAGACGGCGAGTGTGTCCGGAGGTAGCATTTCGAATTGGGTGGCCAACTCGAGAAGTTCGGTCAGGTCTTTGAAATCTCTCTGGCGGATGTAATATTTATATTCCACCCTCAGGTTGTCATACATACGTTGTAACTGTTCTCTCTCGACATGTTTCCATGGCGTCGCATTAGGGTCAGGACGGCAGTTACGTACTCGTAGCTTTTTCTCGGGTTTTGCAATCTATTGCGATTTCCTCCTCTAGTTGAAATTGATGTCTCGGTGGTAAAATTGTATTTTAAAACTGACCAAGAAATCTTTCCAGGTCGTCCAGGATTGTTGATGGTTTCTGTACCATAACAGAGTGCTTTCCTTTAATAATTCCGGAAGGGCGAGTAATAGGTCACGGTCGGTGATGTTGTAGCAGGTTTGTAATTCCTCTACTCTTTCCAAGAAAGAAATCGGATCGCTGATACCGTCGTATTTCACACCCATTTGCGTATTCTATCGCAAATATCGGCGCGTCTGGTTCCGGTAATGTCTAGGTGTTCCCAGCTGGTGGTGATGGTATCGGAGCGGCTAATGTTAGTATTTCTGGTGTCAGTGTGGTTACTTGTCCTTCTCCGGTGCGTATGTATTTTATTATCCTGGCTCGAAGTGCATCTACATTTCCTCCTGTCTCTAGCTTATATTTCCTAGCTTCGGTTGCTAACTTCATCCTTATTGAGATGGTAAATCCATCCCACTCTGGTGTCGGTATCTTCAGAGTCCCTCGGTATACTCATCCTGTAACAGACAGATTAGTGTCTCTGGAAAACAAAAATATGTGATTACTGGTACTTCTGCGGTCCTTTTGGAATCTGTAAACGGAAAATTATTTAAGGTGTTCAGTGTTTTTCGAGCCCCACGTTTAGGTGCAACTTGTAATGCGCCCCTACTTTTAGGGTTCTATACTTATATTTATAATGCGCCCTTCTGGTTTGGTAACCCAACGCGGTTTTATTTTGCCTCGGCTTTGCTCAATCGGGTTTATTTTATAAACGGGGTGTGGTTCGTAGTACTGGATGGGCTTAACACTGTAACCTTAAATAAAATCCGTAAAGCATTTTAACACGTATATTAAACAAATATTTACAATAAATAAAATAAACGGTAACTAACAAAATATGTATGTAAGAACTCCCTGGTCCGGGTCCTGGCGTCACTGGGTGCGAAGTCGCTTCTGTGAACAAAAGATAGTCTTTTTAATCTATTCCTTACCTAAGAGGCAAAGTTTAGGTTACGGTCCTGCATGTACAGTAGCGCGAGCGTTATCCTTGATGCAGTGGTTGATCGGAGCGCCAGCGCAATGAACTCGAATCGTTGAGAAAATCGATATCGTGCTTATATGTTAGTAACTCTGGAGCGCTGAAGCAAGGATGTCCTACTCCTCGGGAAATAATACACGCGAAATGCGCGTCTGCAAACGCGAGATCTGGACGGTCTTTCTTTAATTATACCGGTTTAATTTTGGTCAATTAGATTATTTATCTAACTAAATTAATTACCGATCTCTATACTAAGTTTAATTATTTATAATTAATCAAGGGAACAAAATACTTAATATTAAAACTACTCTAATCGGTTTACGTAAAGATAGAAAAATCTACGTACTCTCTAATTTATTTACAAATTTATACAACAGGTTATGGAGGTACTCTTCTGCGATTTAAGACACCGTGTACGGTTATTGTGTTTTGTCTGTAGGTAGTGTATAATTTTCGAGCGGGATTTCAGTAATGCGCAGAAGACGTAGGCGATGGCCTGTCTTTACTGGATATACTAAGAGAAAGGTCGTAGGTCTTTACAGCCCTGTAACAACCCTTCACCCTCAGGTACTTTGTAGATACGTCGGGGCTACCCTGCGTTCCTCTAGGTGTACTTTGTGGTGGCGAGTGACGATGGGATCTACCCTTCGTGCTACTCTAGGTGTTAGTGTACTTTGTATTGGCGAGTTCCGTCGGGGCTACCCTGCGTTACTCTAGGTGTATGGTATAACTCCTGGAGCTCAGCCCGGAATTATTTACGGTCTGTAGTGTTTGAGTGTAAATTGTCAGATTGTATAACTTTACAACTTACGTGTCTATCAATAGCAGTACAGAATTGAACTTTAGGTTGCCCGGTGCGTCGTGGTGTGCGTTCTCGCCCGATCGCGAAGGACTCTTCGTCGGTGAACAACAGGTCGGTGCTTACACTAAGCAAACGGTGCGGCTGCGGCTACTGGTTTCTGGAACGGCTTGACTGGAATCTACTGAGATTCATCTCCCTTATTATGCGCGTCGCGAGTTTATAAAGGTGCATATGTGGGCGGTTTCGCGGCTACCGTGCGGGGGATGCCGTTATGCGATTGGTTAAAATCGTTCTGACGTGCAGAAACTTACGGTTTCTTAGAAATACACGTCAGCGGTGATGAATAAATTATTTGTTGTGCAATATCGCGTAAACTTATGAAATCTTACATACAGGATGGTCCGCACCTAATTTATTCTAAAACACATATGTACAGGACGCTGGTTCTTTACAAGGTACTACCCCAGTATTTGTCTAAATGGCCGCAGATGATGTGGGTATTACATCCCGAATGCTAACCAGACTGTAGCCACAAACCCAGCTAGCTCGGTGCTACTGTAAGCGCATATCGCGGTTATATAGAACTTTTGGAGGGCTGATAGAACCTCGGTTAATGGCGCCAAGTCAGACATTGGCTACTGCTTAATCTAATGTAGTAGTTTATAAATAACTATTTAATTTGGTTAATTTGATTATCGTACTTAACTGGATTGTCAATCAGATGTAGCAGACATAAATCTAATTTTAAAATTACTATTGCATTTACATGGTTGTATACATAACCCGTTAGTAGCTTTGCTTGCACATTATACGCATTACAGTAAATCTTGGCAGGTATGATGTACGCAATTATCATTACCTACTTGTTTGTATGTTTAGGTTACAAAGTATAGGCAGCTGTGAAACATTCTTTTTGTTTTTATTATATAAGTATTAAGTTATGTTCGTTAGTAGTACACAGGCACGTTCCGCCATCTTGGATAATCTGGGGAAACCCCACGTTTCACTGTTATATACGCTTGTGTGATCGTATTTTCAATGGTTTCTTTCATTTCAACTTGATGAATTTTCACTCTAACTAGACTTTTGGCTGTATTAGAAATTGTTTAAATTCAGCTGGAAGATTAGGTAAATGTTATGCAGTGTTCTGAGAATAAAGATTTAATCTGATTAATTAGATCCGTTTTATCAAAGGAGGTTGCACAATTATTATTACATTTTTAAATCCATCTACAGATTGTAATCTAATTTATTTATGCATCGGGGGTTGTATTCTAATAAGGGGCCCTAATCTTGGAGAATCTGTTCGTGGGCTTCTTAATCTGTGTTTATTATTATTAAAGAGTTATACAACTTCATTATGATTGGAAAATGGCAATCAGTCGAAAACCTGTTAATTAATGTGTTTACAAATATTTTAAGATTCTACTATCTTGGATTTTTGTGGCCCTGGGACACCTTGACAGTCGTTTTTTATATGTCCACGTGAGAATAGTAATTTGGTCTATTTTGTAAAGCTAATTACCAGTTGGACTATTTCTGATATTAAAGAATCTAATCAAGATAAAGATAACTTATACAATTGATTTTAAATACGCTCTTAAATTCTATATAATAATAATAAAAACAGTTAATGGATATTGCGTAATCAGCTAATTAACTTGGTGTTATACAAAAGTGAATGTACGATTTCGCAATTGAACGTAAACAATAATAATAAACATATCTTACATATATGCATATATCGGGGCTTTCAGCTAGCACAGACTGGATTAGTTAGAGAGATGCAATGCAATTACGAAGCTGTATAATTAAATTAAATTACTAACTCAGAATAAAATGTCTATCAAACCTTTCGTGTAAACCATCAACAGCCAAAACCAAATATATATTTGCGCAAACAGGTTATTTAATATTGTGATGTATGCAGCAAATTAATATATAAATATAAATACCTCTGTCAAAAAACGGCTTTAGCTTTTATAATAGGGTTAAGCATGCATGCTGACTGCTTATTAGAGTACCAATTTCAAATTTTCGGGTTTTACCGATAATAGGGGTTGTCATACCACCACATAAGCCTATTTTACATACAAGCTCTGCCATAGCAGAAATACCCCTGTCAAATAGGAACTTAGATGTACAAACAGGCCCCCAGGGAAGATATTAGAGGGGGGTTACAAAAAAAGTAGCGTACACTATACATAAACCTGTAGTGAGGAATCTCCTAGAAACGGGTACATTGTAGGTAACATTATTTTTTGAGTTACGACAGGAGGGGTCTCTGCGGTATGGAGAAATCTAAGTAAACATAATGACGGGTGTAATTATATACTGAGGGTTATCGATGTATTTAGCAAGATGGCATGGACACGAGCTCTGAAGCTGAAAAACTACATGTTCTATAATCGAAGTATTTAAGGTTATTTTTCAAAGATAAGAAAAGATACCTCAAAGTATATAGACGGATAAGGGCACGGACTTTACTGCGAAAAGTGTCCAGCAATTCTTTAACAAACATCAAAACTAATCATATAGGCAAAGTTTAGCGATTCGATGCTTTCATATAGGCAAGAATCGCACTAACGGATTACAGTTATTGCGAAAGTCAATAACCTTTACACATTATCTCTCAAGGCTTTATTTGCTGTAAATCCTACGATGCATCGTTTAGGTAACTGGCCCAGGAAGACATCATCCAATGATTTGCGCTGTATGCTCACAGGTATAGTTAGCACTCCTTGAAACAGAGTATATTGCTGAAGTTATTTCTAAGGCTTAGCGCGCGCAATTAGAATTGTGTGGTTGATTCGTATACGTCTCATCAGTAAACTAGCGTCCAAAATTCGTGTCCTGTAATTTGAACTGTGCGCCGCCATTAGTCTAAAGGTGATCGTACAAATTTAACATTTAGCTCTACACCACTTATGAGAAACTTTTCCTGATTAAGTAAATCCTAGTGCACGTGACTAAACATCTCAATCTATTTGCTGGTCGCTGCAAATACTTGACGTTTCGAGAAACCGTTATTTGCATATCTCAAATAGGTAAAAGCTGGCGACGCGAGGCTTTCGGCGAAGGTTATTTCAGCAATCAACAACTTGAGCATAACCAAGATTGTAAGACATGTATAGGGTGTCGCAACTTGTTCTCTGGGCTTGGCCCCTTGTGATCGCAACTTGTTCATAGGCCTTCGTGTATTGTCGTGGTAACCTTGCCGAAAAATTTGAATTTTTATTATAATAATAAGGAGCCTAATTCTAACTTTTAAGACAGGTGTAGGGCTGCGCAACTTGCTCTCGGGGCTTTGAAATCTAAAGCCGTTTTTTGACAGAGGTATTTCTGAGGAGACAGAACCTTTATGTATGTAAAATTATGTAGAGGTGAAATCTAGCTTAAAGAAGAAGACACAGGCAATTCGCTGCATACAACTATTAAATAACCTGTTTGCGCAAATGTATATTTGGTTTTGGCTGTTGACGTTTTACACGAGAAGTTTGATATAGATTTTATTCTGAGTTAGTAATTCAATTTAATTATACAGCTTCGTAATTGCAATGCATCTCTCTAACTAATCCAGTCTGTGCTATGCTAAGAGCCCCGATGTATACATGCACGTAAGATATGTTTATTATTATTGTTTATGTTCAATTGCGAAATCGTACATTCATTCCCTTTTGTATAACAAAAAGTTAATTAATTGATTACGCAATACCCCTTAACGGTTTTTATTATCATTATATCGAATTTAACGGCGTATTTAAAATCAATTGCATATGTTATCTTTATCTAGATTAGATTCTTTAATATCAGAAATAATCCAACTGTTTATTAGCTTTACAAAATACGATCCTCATGTGAACATATAAAAAACGACTGCCAAGGTGTCCCAGAGCCACAAAATCCAAGATAGTAAAATTTTAAAATGTTTGTAAACACATTAATTAACACGTTGTCGACTGATTGCCATTTTCCAATCATAATGAAGTTGTATAGCTGTTTAATAATAAACACATATTAAGAAGCCCACGAACAGATTCTCGTCTTACAAGACTACGACCCCTTATTAGAGTACAACGCCCAATGCATAAATAAATTCGGTCACAATCCGTAGATGGAATTTAAAAATATGTAATAACAATTTACCAACCTCCTTTGATAAAAACGGATCCTACTTAATAGCTGATTAAATCTTTTTATTCTCAGAACACTGCATATGCGCGTATTTACCTACCTACCCTACTGGGGCTGAACTTTAAAAAAAATTTCTTAATCCAGCCAAAATGTTCTTAATTATGGTGAAAATTCCATCAAGGGTTGAAAATGCCCACCGAAAAAGAACCATGGGGGTGAAAAAATACGATCCCCCCGTGAGCGTATAAGAAAGTGAAAGGTGGGTTTTCTCCAGATAATACAAGATGGCGGAAGGTGCCTGTGTACTACTTTCGTTAGTTATTAATGTTGTTAACCTTCCGTAACTTTACTCTTAAAGGGATACTGTATTATTGACATAAATTTCAAAATTCATTCGTTGTTCTAATTAAATTTCTAAAAGAAACTACGCAAAGGATTACATATTTACTCCCGCATAGCGTACCGTTGTTTATCTTTTCATAGTTTTGCATATTTATGCGGCTTGAGACAATTTACTTAAGTTAAGTTTCCAACATTTATTTGAAAGGTTTGGTTTGGTTATACTGCGTAAAATTGATTTGATTGCGTCTACCTTAGGATTGATACATTCCATTATGTGATGTTGATCCTTTTCCAATTTACTACGTTAATTAAAGTTTACGTAAACATATAGTTGACAGTGTTGTTACAATTTAGCTACTGGATCATAGACTTGAGAATTATGTATTTGGAGTAGCTCTTTCCAGGTTAATGACTGATTGCTTTGGTATTAACTTTGACCTACTTTTGGTCATTCTCCGAATTTACGAACATTAGGTGTAGCTTATGAAGTTACTACAGAAAGTAAAAGGGTTTGCTTTATCAAAAATTTTACGTCATGAAACTTTAAGTAGCGCTGCTTCTGGTTTTAATCTTTGCGTTTCCTAAATTTGTTTAACTGTAGATTCTTTCTTGTATAGGCATTAATTAAGATTCTTAATCATACTTACACAAATATTATCGCACTTGTAAATTTTTTTCGAATTTTAAGAATTTACTCCTGTAATCGAGACATCACCCACCAAGTGAGCAATATCCTGACACTCAAGGTCATAACATCTGGCCAAACACGTTTTATAAAAGAATTTAGATAGTAGTGGTGTCTTATAACCTCTATTACGAACCTTGAGCCTTGTTTTAAAATAAGCGTAAATTTTTAAGCAATATTTCAGCATAAATAAAAAGTTTACTTTTGCACTTATTCGTTCATAACATAAACATAATAATTCAATATTTCAGCAATTTTGCATCTAGTTAAGACCTGCAGACTTCTCCCGTGAGTATAGTCGACTTGCTTTTTTTAATAAATCTGCGCAACGTCATTGTGGATTAATCGTGTAACAAAAGCTATAAAGCAGTAAACTTAAATTTTAGGCTTAGAGTAAGTGAGTTAGTAACTAGTAACACATATTTAACCGCAATCGTTGACATGTTACATGCAACATGACTTGATAAGGAATGATTGATATAATTTAATACACTATTAAACGAGAAGGAATATTTATGAGATAATATACATATACACATAAAGTAAAGATATATTTAAACTATATGAGTTGCATTTTACCTTTATTGTATATTAATAATTAAAATTCAATGAAACTTGCAAACCAAACATTATGTCAGGATGCAAGCACTCACTGATACGAACGCACGCATAAATGCACTAACGTACGTGTGCACAAACGCACACAGAAGCAAGTACTCATGTAACAAGCATATATATATATATATATATATATATATATATATATATATATATATATATATATATATATATAATGTTGAGTTACAGGTAAACTATCTTAAAAGTGCCATTCAACTTATTCGCAATAATGTAAATTTAAGAATAAAACAATCGATAAGTGATGTATCTTTACTTTACTGACAATAATGCTACTATTACTTAAAGTAACTGCTTACCTTACATTGACTTTCCTGACAATAATTAAAACGTTTGAATTTCTTTACAAGTCTGATATTTAATCACTCACAGACCTTAAATCTGATCAAAGAATTCGCCGTCTAGTGGTAGTTACGCTGTATTATTTGAATTAGATAGGCTTGAATGAGGTTAAGTCATATGGGACAGGTAAACAATGAAACTACTCAAATTATAGTTGTTTGACAAATAATCGATTTAACTGCAATATTCTTTCTCGTACCGAACTCCGTATTCTTACTCGCTTCAGAAGCTGTGTAATGTCATCTTAAAAATGGCTAGAATTCATTTGTCGTTCTTCAATCAAGTAGCACGATGAGTAAAAAAGATGAGATTTAAGTAAACGTTGCTTATGTAATAATTATGTAATACTTATAAACAGTTTGTTATCCGTAGAATATTCTTTTTCACAAATTATAGTTTATTATAACTGAAGAAATACGTACCAGAGTTTAATGACACTTTATATTCAATGTTACTATTGAATTTTTTGGTTGCATCAAATTTTGCATCTTGTTACAAAGAACGATGGGTATCCCAAACTGCCAATGTATTATCCTTACGGAAAGAAACTTTAAAAGCCTTTTTAAAGATAACTCAATTTTAGATAAGAGTATCTTATAGAGATGTTCGTAGGATAATGAAATTAAGCTTACAAATTAATTTTAATATTAAAAAATGTACAACGAATTTTGCTTCCATCTTTATTGTGTACTGATATGTGTTCCCTTCTTTACATTTCTTTGGATTTGGTGATTGTCATTGAAATAAGGTAATACAAAATTCGGTTCATATGTTCACATTAAAGGTGGGTAAGTTTGTAACGTGAGTAGTGGACCTAAGGGAGTAAATTTGAAAACATTACATCTAGTTATGAAACATACCTTTAAAAAGAGTACACATCTTGGATTAGCTGATCAATAATAATTTAAGGAAAAAGTTACTCACTAACATTCTGGCACGTTCAAGCTTTATCATATATTACAAATGGAATAGCTTGTCTCAAGCTTTCTACCTAAAAAATATCAGTTAGTAGTTGTATTCACTAAAATATTACACAAGTTTTTAAGCGGGTGGTTTAGGATCGACTGTGACAATATTCGTATTTTGCATTTACAGAACCGGCTTCGGAATTTGGCTAATATAACATTACGAAATAGAGTAAATAAATAGATCAATGTTTTCTGGAATATTATAGAGATGGTACAATCTCTCTTCATGGTCAATAGCTTACTTTCATAATTTTTAGAGGCCTAAGACTATCAACATAAGGTTGGCGTGATTAACAAATTTGATTCTTACTTTTTTTTAATCGTTATCAGAATGGTCTATATCGGTGTGGGACGTTTCGCAGCGGTTCGCCAAGCCTGAGCCAGTTCGCCGCTGGCCGTTTCGGCGCGAGCCGTTTCGCCGCCAACATTATCTTATTGCATTCAATTGAACACTAGCACATACCATCTGACATTTTTTTAAATATATCGTATAAAAACTCACGTATCTACCAAATTTTAAATCTTATTAACGATTATTTCTAATGAGATAATTATCATTAGGAGATTCATTAGGTGATGACAGAATTTTAAGAATTGTGAGAGAATTTAATGACAGAATAATTTTAGAATATTTGCGTTCAATCGCCCATAATTACCAATTTCATTAATATAATGTAGGTATTATATGTATTTAATGTAATTATTTGACGTATTGTAGTATTTATATAGAAAATAATAAACATTTCTTTTTCGAAAATATGTATCTTTATTTGGAATGGGCATTTTATGAACTCATTTTTACTGCTTTTTAGAAAAAAAATAGTTTTTTAGGGCGTAATTTATATATTACAATTTATAGATATTAAAAAAATAATAATAAACGAACTAAAACAACATTTTATACAGTGTGTTAATTCCGTCTCTAATAAATTCATATTTACAACGCAATTCGTAGTGTTTTCTCAAAATAAAGAGATCGAGGATGCGAGGTCCATTTTTCTTCATACGAGCTATAGTTTACGAATTCCTATTAAAACATGAAATTTGGCCATGTACTTTTCAAACGGCCGCGCCGAAACAACCAGGAATTGGCCTAAACAGCCGCGGCAACTGGCGCAAACGTTAAGTCTATATTAAGTGAATCATAAATTGGTGCCTCATGTCTTCATCAAAATGATTAATTAATTTTGTTAGTATCTGCGTACAATTTTCTTCTACGAAAATAACACGTTAAAGGCATTTTTGACAATTGATATTTAATTGATCTATCTTTAATAAATTTGATGGCGTAGTGATTGTAAATGTGATTAATCTTGTTGTTTTCGGAATACCCATATCATTTTGATTGAATTGAACACGCAATAATATAGTTGCACTTCATGTTAATTTTTCGTGGCTAAATTATCCGTGACGTATTTGTAAGGAAAATTTTTGGATTTCATTACTTCCAGTAACTGCTTAACCGTACATCCATCTTTTAAATACACGTCCTTTTTTATTAAAAAAATGATGTTTGGTTTTTTAGACGTATTAACTTTTTTCAACAAATAATAACTTGGTTTAAATGTTACAGTAAAAAAAGGTTTTTCATTTTAAAACCTTCGAGCTTTTTTAGCCATAATCACGATTAGCATATATACGTACATTACGTCATATGCATGGTGGATTATTTGTCAATAATCAAAACGTTATTCAGAGGAAATAGTAGAGGTTATGACCTATTAAATAATTTAGAAATCATACCTTCATGGTAATCTAAACAACACCTTTTTATCTTTTTATGTGCTAGCCATAAAGTAACCCTTCTAAAATCCACCCTATTTCTAAAATGTGAAGAATTATAATTTTTTCTCTCCAAAAAACGCAGGTATATAATCTAGCAGTACTGCTGGTACCAAACCACGATACGTCCAAGTCACAAATGAAACGATTTCATTCTTTAAAGTTCTTAACCTTCGTAAAATATTTACTTCGTAATTTCTATGGCACGTTTATTCCAGTAACATGATTTTTCAGGTTTTGACTTAAACTAACATAGGTACTTGTTTTGTTCGATACGACTGATCCATTTCTTCTTATTATTTTCGCACCATCGGCATATATGTATTTCTTTAATAATCGGGATCAGTTGACTTATAGCACCAGACAGACATCGTATATTTAATTGTGTTACATTCTGAAACAAACAAAATAGGCCCACGTACAACACAAAATTAAAAACCACTGAACACGTATCAATCACTAAGCCAGTAACTCCTTGTTGTTTATCTGGTAAAAACGAAAGTTATAAAAGTTTAATGAGTTCTGAGCAAACTTAGGTTCCTCATCATCATTACTCATTAGAATTTGTTTGTTTTTGAAGATCTCTAAATCAAGTTCGTACTAATTTCTGACCTGTTTGATTGAAGATCTTATCTACTACACGATTCTTATCAATTCAGCACAATCTGTTTCGCATCGTTGGGGAGATGTGCATTGTTTAAAGATTAGATTTTGCCACTGCCCAGGTAACTGTTAATTATTATTAACTGGTAGCAGTTAATAATAGAACTCCCAATCATTATCCGTCTGAATTATAGTTGATTAATCAAACCATATAAATTCCGTAATTAAACCAAAATACGGAATTCAATTATTTAGCTAAACCCATAAATACGAAATGTTTAGTATTCCGTACTGTGCTCGACAGCAAAGTTCTAATTGGGTAATCAAGTGTAGAAAATTTGAAGCATGTAACATCTGCAGCTTAATTTAGAAATGATGTTTGTTTGATTGAAAGATCCTTAATACTTAGGGTTTATTTATTTTATGTACATTTTAAATAAAACTATTGTATGCAACATTTTAAACCTATTGTTCTTGTACCGGTTGGCCAGATAAGAATGCAAAGTGCTCTTTCTCGGAAACTATTCGTCGTAGAGAGTTGCGGTAAAAAATTCACTGAAGTGGCCAAAAAAAGACCGTGGAAAATAAATTAAAATTCCCTAAGAGACTGAACTGATTTTAATAAACTTAGTCTCATTAGAAAGAGCATTTATTGCTCCATCAAATCCATCTTACCTGAAATATGTCTAATTTTTAGTGATGCCGCTGGATCGCGTTTTTTGATATAACATCAGAGAATTGCAAAATTTTATAAAAAATTAAATGCAACAATATGACTGTTTTTCATAAAAATGAGATGAAATCATCTCTAAATAGGTTAGTGAAAACCGCATCTCGATATCTTATTCATACTCGAAGAAAGAAAATTTTGTTATTATAAAATTTGAAAAAGTCGATAATACACCGGTATTTATTCTTGTTTATTTGTCTTTTTTCAAGATTCAATGAAAAATTTCATCATTGTATAATTTTTAAATTTTAAGATTTCATAATTTCAAAAATTAAAAAAAAAAAATTATATAATAATCAATATAGAATATGCAATTGCAGAATAGAATATTAGGAGTAGGCCATTGAGAAAAAACAAATAATAAAATCAACTTGTAAACAAATATTAAAATTTGACAGACAGTGTAATTGTGTAATTTTACAGATGATGAAGCTGTTTACACCATTGCGGTATATTTTGAATGTCTTCAAAATGCGGCATTGGCTAAGGTATACTCAGCTCGATATCCAGATTGTAGTCTACGCGGTGCGAGAATTTTTCCGCGTTTAGTGCAATATTTGCGTAATATAGGAAGCTTTCGACCAAAGTTTCGAAGAGACTCGGCTAGAAGAATGGAAGACAATAATTGTTAATACCTTATCAATGTCTTTCGCGTTGGATATGTCCCGAACTACTATTCAAAACAGTTTAAAGGATCATAGGTAAGTTCTTATGTCACTGAAAGTACTACTTTACATGTTTCACAATGTGTTTGTAATTTCAAATTTATAGAATACACCCGTATCATATGGTTTTACATCAAGTCGTACATGACGAAGACTTTGACCGGCGGATAGATTATTGTCATTGGATATTGGGAATGATCAGGGAAAATAGAGGATATTTATCCCAAATTCTTTGGCGGATGAGGCCACTTTTAAAAATGATGGAATCGTTAATTTGCATAATATGCATTATTGGTCTGACACCAATCCTCACTGGTTGCACAAAGTCCAACATCAAGGAGGTTGGAGTGATAATGTGTGGTGTGGTCCCTATTTCTTTGGTGAACTACCAAATGGTGCCGTGCTTCTTGATTTTCTGGTAAACCAATTGCCTATTTTATTAGAATATGTGTCCTTGTAATTACGGCAAAAAATGTTTTTACAACTAGATAGTTCTTTTCAATAAATGTGCGAGAACATTTAAATTTAATATATCACCAGAATTGGATTGGACGAGGAAGTCTATTTCCTTGGCCACCCCGATCCCCTTTTTGGATTTTTATCTATCGGGTCGGTTAAAAGACATTGTTTACGAAACTCCGCCAACAACGAGAGACAACACGAAAGTACGAATTCGAGAGGCCATTCGTAGCCTGTCAAGAGCAGAAGTTAAAGCTGCTGTAATGTCCACGCATGAGCGGCTCCAACAATGCATCGAGGTCGATGGGAGACAATTCGAGCATTTAAGTAGGCATTAAGTAGGTACTTCATGCCTACTTAATGTCTACTTAAGTAATTGCACGATTGGTCCTTTTTAGGACTTAAAATTAACAAAAAGATTCCGCAAATTTGGAATAATACCTCTCAAAAACAAATATTATCATATTATTACATTTAATTTTTGAAATTCTGTAAACCTTTAGTATTTAAAAATTATAAAATTTTTTATTGAATTTTGAGAAAAGACAAATAAATAAGAATAAATACCCGTGTAATATCAACTTTTCCAAATGTTATAATAACTAAATTTTCTTTCTTCGATATTTTAGGGTATCAATAAGATATAGCGATGCGGTTTTCACTAACCTATTTAGGGATGATTTCATCTTATTTTCATAAAAAAAAGTCATATTGTTGCATTTAATTTTTTAGAGTTCTGATATATCAAAAAATGCGATCTAGCGGCATCACTAAAAATTAGACATATTACAGGTAAGATGGATTTGATGGAGCAATAAATGCTGTTTCCAACGAGACGAAGTCAATTAAAATCAGTTCAGTAGTTTAGGAGTTACAGCTGTTTATTTAAAAAAATCACTGAATCACCCCCGACCACTTTATTTTAATAGAATTGCCAAACAAGAATTACTAGAATAAAGCTGAGCTTTAAAAAGCATATAATTTTTTGGTATATTTACTAGGTGGATTTCACTTAAAAATCACTTGAAAAGTTTAGGATGGCGGTTACGCCTCCTGGCGGTCATCTTCCATATTTGAAAATATTTTCCACGGTATTTTTTTTTGGGGCACTATAGTGATAAAATTTTTTACCGCAACTCTCTACGACGAATAATTTCCGAGAAATAGCACTTTGCATTCTTATCTGGCCACCCGGTACATCATACAAATAATTTACAATCAATGATCATAAAATGCTGAAATTTTAGATATGTCTCAGACAATTGACAAAGCAGTATTTGAAGACGTTGATCCAGAACTTGTAAAACTCAGGCCAATAAAATTAATTGCTTCATGCCATAAATAAGGCCAAATGCTGTTTGTTCAATGATTTTTTAAGTGAAGAAATTTTCAAAATCCAAAAACCAATGAATACATTGATATTTAGTTGTACAATAAAAATTAAAATTTATTGATGCTTATATTAGACATATATTTTGTTGTATTTTGCAGGTTAAGTAACACCCCTTAAAATTATATTGATGGTTACATTGCAACAAGTTGGCATTAAAATTTTCTCGTTCGTAGATGCGCTAGTATGGTACATTTATAATTTAGAGATATATCGGCACGCAATAATATTTTAAATTATCCCAGTGAAATTAAAATTTCTAAATAACACAACAACGCGCGCAACCTTACAATTTGTTTACAGACTTTCTTCGTAGTAAGCGTCTATTCTACGTTAGAACAGTGAAAAAAAATGAACGATAATTTAATTTTGTTTAAAAAGTCGAGCCAAAAACAATTTGTTTGCATTTAAAAGACACTGCACTGGTGTTATATATACCAAAAAAAGTAAAATGTGCTACTGGTGTCCTGTGCACACTTTGACAATTCAATAGATCAAAGTACAGGAGAGTATAAAAAACCAAAGACCATTACATTTCATAATTCCACAAAATCAGGAGTCGATTTTGTATAAATGTTCAAGTTTATACAATGCAATTTTCCAAACATTTGACATTTTTTTCAATGTAAATAAATTCAGTAGTATATTTCGAAAATGATAACGAAGCAAAGAGAAAACGCGTTTTAGTAATTGTCTAAAAACAACACAAAATATAAAAATTTAAAATTGCCTTATCTTGGAACATTGTACATCTTCTCGTGTTACTTATTTCCTTAAATATTTAAAACACGAAAAATGTTTTGAAAAAAATGCTGAGCTAATGTTTATATATCCTTTTATAAAAAGTGCATTCAGCTTCAGATAAATTGCGATTTGCGTTCATTTTTTAACCATAAAAAAGAACAACACAACTTAAAGTAACGTTCAATAAAACTAACTTAAAATAACATAATTGACATTTTCAAATCTTAAATTAATTTTCTAATGATTAGTACTTTGAATTTCCAATTACTATAACCTACAATTTGAAAAAAGATCGTCAAAAATCAATTAATTAAAATGTTACCATTAAAGTTTAATTATAATTTAAATTATTCGCTAATTTTGACGAGAAGTGTATTTTAAAATCTTGTGCTATTTACACTTCTAGTAACAAAGTATCAATTAAAACATACAGAAAAGCTAACAATAATAATTCGCTGTATATAATGTGGACTGACAAGAAGTTGTTTAAATACATGAAATGTCATGCAGTAATTTGGAAAATACTCCCTTACGTAAACCCCTTACTAGATGAGTACCACCTCGAAAGTGTAATTAAATTACGGAGATACGGTTACGTTAGGAATTTGTCCAATAAGGTGCTTTGGAACCTTAGTGTGCGAAATCTTAACTCGAATATGTCTAAAAAGTTAATTCTGTAGATAAATACCATGCACGCCTTTAATGATTTGACACTAATATTATCTTAGATTTTGCGTCGCAATAATGGCTAATAAGTGATTTACTTTACTTATTACTCTACTAACACAATACAATCAGAAAGTGAGTCTAAAAAGTGCTGTACACTCTAAATAACATCACGGAACAATACTGACGACGGTCTTAAAGTTTTACAAAAGTCCAACCTTGTTTATATTTCTTTATGTAATAACATAACTTTCGATAATGCATCCATATTTAGTGTAATATTAAAAGAAATATTTTGTGAATATTAATTATAATTTATTCCTATGTAACAACTGTATGCCGCTTTTTCTAAAAACATATTAGAATGAGTATTAAAAAAATTAATAATAATTTTTAATGTTAGAATTTAATTTACACAGTGTATTACTTTACAAACTTTAATAAACTGAATGAAATAATGAATTTTGATTAATCAATAAGTGTAGAAGACGTATTAAATTACGTAATAGCCAGATGTAAATTACATCAAAAGGTTCTTTAATCTTTTTACCTCTTTATACATGACAAAATTAAAGTTCCTGGATGTAGAACTTATCTACATTAGAACGTTTAACAAATTAGTAAAACAAATTTTGTTACATTCTCCAGTGTAAAAGCCAGCTGAATTAGATTATAGATAAATAATAGACTTGCAATAAAACTTGACTGCTATTTCTTCAAAATGTTTTTAATAAAACTTTTTAATGCCTTTAACCCTTGGTTGATTCTTTATCAGTGCAATATAAATAGAACAAACCCTTCCGCCATCTTGGATTTTGACGTAAACAAGAATTTGTAGCATTTTCCATTATTTTTACTCGCTTACGTGTGGACGTATTTTTCATATTTTCTCCCTTTTTTCTTTTACTTTTCAATAATTAAAAGCCTTTTTTTTAAGGCATGGGATAAATTTTTCTTATTATTATGATTTGTTTTTGGGGGTTTTTTTCAAACCTTATGGTTGTATTAAGGACCTTTTGACATGGATTTTTGTGGTTGCTAGTAAGGACTTGTTTTATCTGGTCTTCTTAGGACTGTTTTGGGCTGAAAAACTGGAGCTGTATGTGGTTTGGAGCTTATTTTTGGGGTTGGGTTGTATCTAGAGCTAGGGTTGTTTCTGGTAATTATCTTTAGCCTTAATTAAGGTCCTTTTGGTTGTAACCCGTGGGGCTAAAGTGCACGTCTTTTAAATTGTATCTTTAAGACACGTTCTCTCTCTCTCTCTCTCTCTCTCTCTCTCTCTCTCTCTCTCTCTCTCTCTCTCTCTCTCTCTCTCTCTCTCTCTCTCCTCCTCTCTCTCTCTCTCTCTCTCTCTCTCTCTCTCTCTCTCTCTCTCCTCTCTCTCTCTCTCTCTCTCTCTCTCTCTCTCTCTCCTCTCTCTCTCTCTCTCTCTCCTCTCTCTCTCTCTCTCTCTTTCTCTCTCTCTCTCTCTCTCTTCTCTCTCTCCTCTCTCTCTCTCTCTCTCTCTCTCTCTCTCTCTCTCTCTCTCTCTCCTCTCTCTCTCTCTCTCTCTCTCCCTCTCTCTCTCTCTCTCTCTCTCTCTCTCTCTCTCTCTCTCTCTCTCTCTCTCTCTCTCTCTCTCTCTCTCTCTCTCTCTCTCTCTCTCTCTCTCTCTCTCTCTCTTTCTCTCTCTCTCTCTCTCTCTCTCTCTCCTTCTCTCTCTCTCTCTCTCTCTCTCTCTCTCTCTCTCTCCTCTCTCTCTCTCTCTCTCTCTCTCTCTCTCCTCTCTCTCTCTCTCTCTCTCTCTCTCTCTCTCTCTCTGTCTCTCTCTCTCTCTCTCTCTCTCTCCCTCTCTCTCTCTCTCTCTCTCTCTCTCTCTCTCTCTCTCTCTCTCTCCCTCTCCCTCTCCTCTCCCTCTCCCTCTCCCTCCCTTTCTCCTCTCCCTCTCCCTCCTTCCCTCTCCCTCTCCTCTCCTCTCCCTTCTCCTCTCCCTCTCCCTTCCCTTCTCCCTCTTCCTTCTCCCTCTCCTCTCCTCTCCCTCTCCTCTCCCTCTTTCTCCCTCTCCCTCTCCCTCCCTCTCCCTCCTTCTCCTCCTTCCTCTCCCTCTCCCTCTCCCTCTCCTCCCTCTCCCTCTCCCTCTCCTCTCCCTCTCCCTCTCCTTCCTCTCCTCTCCCTCTCCCTCCCTTCTCCTCTCCCTCTCCCTCTCCCTCTCCCTCTCCTCTCCCTCTCCCTCCTCTCCCCTCCTCCCCTCTCCCTCTCCCTCTCCCTCTCCCTTCTCCCTCTCCCTCTCCTCTCCCTCTCCTCTCCCTCCTCCCTCTCCTCTCCCTCTCCCTCTCCTCTTTCTCCCTCTCCCCTCTCCTCTCCTCTCCCTCCTTCTCCCTTCCTTCTCCTCTCCCTCTCCCTCCTTCCTTCCCTTTCCTTCCTTCCCTTCCCTTTTCCCTTCCTTTCCTTCTTTCCTTCTTTTTTCCTTCCTTTTCCTTCCTTTTTTTTTTTTTTCCCCTTTTTTTCCCTTTTTTTTTGTTCCCTCCCTTTCCCTTCTCCCTCTTTTTTTCCCCTTCTCCCTCTCCTCTCCCCTCCCCTCTCCCTCTCCCTCTCCCTCTCCTTCCCCTCCCTCTCCTTTTTTTCCCTCTCCTCTCCTCTCCCTCTCCCTCTTTTTTTTTTTTCTTTTTTTTTTTTCTCCTCTTCTTTCCCTTTCCCCTCCCTTCTTTCCCTCCCTTTCTTTTTCCCTTCCCTTTTCTTTCCTTCCTTGTCCTTTCCCTTCCCTTCCTTCCCTTTCTTTTCCCTTTCCATGTTTGTTTTTTTGTTTGTGTGTGTTGTGTGTGGCGTTTGTGGTGTGTGGTGTGCATGTGCGGTGTGCGTGGTTGCGTGTGCTTGTGCGATCGTTGTTGTGCGTGTTGTGCGGTGGTGTGTGTGGTGTGTGTGTGTGTGGTGTGGTGTGTGGTGTGTGCGTGGTGGTGTGCGGTGTGTGTTTTATGCGTGTCGTGGTGTGTGTGGTGTGTTGTGTGTGTGTTGTGTGTGTGTGTGTGTGTGTGTGTGTGCGGTGTGTGCATGTGGTGTTGGTGTGTGTGTGTGGTGTGTGTGTTGTGGTGTGTGTGTGTATGGTGTGTGTGTGTGTGTTGTGTGTTGTGTGTGTGTGTTGGTGTGTGTGGTGGTGTGGTATTGTGTGTGTTGTTTGTGTGTTTTTTTGTCGTGTTGTGCGTGTATGGGGTGTGCGTGTGTGTGTTTGTGTCTGTTTGGTTAATGCGTGGTTTGTGTGGGTGTGCGTTTGTGTGTGGAGTGGTGTGGTGTGTGCGTGTGGTGCGTGTGTGCGTGTGTGGTTGCGTGTGTGCGGTTGTACGTTGCTGTTTGTGTGGTGTGGCGTGGACGTTGCGTGTTTTGCGTGTGCGTTGTGCGTTTTGGTGGTGTTGTGCGGTGTGCGGTGTGGTGTGTTTGTTGTGTTGTGTGCGTGTGTGTTGGTGTTTGGTATGGTGTGTGGTGTTTGGTGTGTGTGTGGTGGTGTGGGTGTGTGTTTGTTGTTTTGTGGTGTGTGTTTTGTGTGGTGTGGTTGGTGTGGTTTGTGTGGTTGTGTGTGGTGTGGGTGTGGTTGTGTTTGGGGTTGCGGGGTGCGGGGTGCGGGGGGTGGTGTGGTGCGTGTGCGGCGGTGCGTGTGCGTATTTGTGCGTGTGCGTGTGCGTGTGCGGTGGTGGCGCGTGCGTGGGTTTGTGTGTGGCGTGCGTGTGTGGGTGTGTCTGTGTCTTGTGGGGTGTGCGTTATGTGTGTGTGTGTGTGTGTGTGTGTGTGTGTGTGTGTGTGTGTGTGTGTGTGCGTGTGTGTGTGTGCATGTGCGTTTGTGTGTGTGTGTGTTTGTGTGCGTGGTGTGCGTGTGGTTGTTGTAATGTGCGGTGTGTGTGTTGTGCTGTTGTGTGCGTGTGCGTGTGGGTGGTGTGTACGTGTGTGTGCGGTGTGTGTGTGTGAGTTTTGTGCGTTTGCATGTGGTGATGGGCGTGTTTATGTGTGCGTGTGGTGTGCGGTGTGCGCGTGCGTGAGTTGGTTTTGTGTTGCGGTGCGTGTGTATGGGAGTGTGTCTTGTGAGTGTGTTTTGTGTGTGTGTGTGTGCGCGTGTAAGTGTACGTGAGCTTGTGCGTGTAAGTGTGTGTTTGTGTGCGAATGCGTGTGCGTGTGCGTTTGTATGTGAGTGTGCGTGTGATTGTGCGTGATTGAGTGCGTGTGTGCGTGCGTGTGCGTGTGTGCGTGTGTGCGTGTGTACGTGTGTACGTGTGGTGTGTTTGTGGGTTGTGTTGTGTGTGTGTGTGTGTGTGTGTGTGTGTGTGTGTGTGTGTGTGTGTGTGCGGTGTGTGTGCGTTTGTGTGGTGTGTGTGCGTGTGTGAGCGTGTGTGTGCGTGTGGCCGTGCGGCGGTGTGCGTGCGTGCGTGGGTTGTGTGTGTTGTATGTTGGTGTGGTTGTGTGTTTCTGTGTGAGTGCGTTTGCGTGTGCGTGTGTGTGTGCGTGTGCGTTGCGTGTGTTGTGCGTGATTGTGTGCGGTGCGTGTGTGCGTGTGTGCGGTGTGCGTGTGTGTGTGTGTGTGTGTGTGTGTGTGTACGTGTGTGTGGGTGTGTGTGTGTGTATGTGTGTGTGTGTGTATGTGTGTGAGTGTGTGTGTGTGTGTGTGTGTGTGTGTGTGTGTGTGTGTGTGTGTGTGTGTGTTATTGTTATTATTATTATTATTATTATTATTATTATATTACAACTATATGTACAGTACTATATACAAAATTGATCAAGCATATATATCACACATAATGATTGAAAATATGCATTATTGATTTAAGTATGTCCTAATTCTTTGCACCATTTTATATTTTTATTTTTGTCAATTTGGTACAGAACATTGTTTATACACCATTGTCTCTTAAATACGTCAATTGATTCCTTCCCCATATGCCATGATAGGAACTGTATGATCTTGTTTTTTAATGACGCTATGTATACATTTTTGAACGGCGGAGCAGAGGTGTTATTTTTCATGGCGTTAATGGTTTGATGGTATACGGTATATTTTGATAAATTAATTAAAAGGTTCGCGAGGTTAACAGTGTCACTTTTTCCTGATATACCGCCACATTGTAATTTACTCGATAATTTGTTTATCATCGGTAACCGACTAACTAGTATATTCACAAGTGTCCAAAGTTCTTCTACTTTTGGGCACCTCATTATCATGTGCCACGCATCCACTTTTGGCTCTTCACACAATTGGCAACTCTCTCTGTTTCTAATATTTGAACGAAAAAGAAAAATAGGATCAGCCAGTCTATTCTTGGCAAGCCGCCATGCTATTTCAGATATAAATCCTGATGTAATGGGATTAAAAAAAGATGTCCAGTTTACTCTTATATCTGACCAATATCCTTTTGCACTTTGTTCTGATTGCACGTTGAAAAATTTAACAGTCAGTTCGTAACTTCTTTCGCGTACTTTTAGTTAATTGAATGGTGTTTCTTTCCGACGTACAGAAGGCTAACGTGCTTTTAGCTGAAGGTGTAAATCTTTGGAATTGAGCATTGAATACGGTTGTTATTCTTTCATAATGCCTTAATGACGCACTTTCTACAACTTTTGTAGTAGTTCTAAGATGTTCACCTTCCCTTCTCCATCCATTTTCCGTTTGGCCTAAAATCTCCTACTGATCTAAAACCGAGGTTTTTCCAGATAGTGGAGAAAATTGGTGGAATGGTACGCGGAACTAGTGTTGAAGGTAGTGTGGGTATTCGTGAAGGATCTATATTATTTATTGGCAACTTTACATGTTGCATTATTTCTACCAGGTTGACAGTAAAATCAGATACTGATCTATCAGGGGTAATAAATTGTTAAAAGAAAAACCATTGCCACGTATATCCTAAGGAATGTGAACATTTTAACGTGTGTTCAATTACTAAGCTCCATTTTGGTTCTCAGTTCTGGTAATAATTTTATGAGCGGCCCATACTCTTAATAAATGGATTTTGATGGTAGATGAATTAATCCCAACCCACCTTGGCTTAACGGTAGACGAAGCTCCGATTGTGACACCCAATGTTTTCCTTTCCACATAAAGTTAACTATTTTTTTTGAAGTGCTTGTTGTTGTAAAGAAATATTGATCACTTGTAAGATGTGCAATAGTTTGGGAATAATGTAATGGTGAATGACCTTCTTCTTCCCTATTAACGATAATGAGGCTGCCCGTCTCTCCCATTTTTCCAAAGCGTTTGACAGGGTATTCTGTAAAGATTTGTACGCTTTTGTCGAGTCTGCAGTATCGTTGTTTGATAAATATACCCCCAATACCCTTATGCATTCCGCTGTCCATTGAAATGGCAGAGGATTGTCTTTTCTTTGCTTCCAGTTACCTGCCCAGAAACCTATGCATTTATTCAAATTCAGTTCTGAACCGGATTGGATGCTGTACTCTCTGTAACTTTCTTCCACCTTAACAAAATCTTGTGAATTTGACACAAACACCGATACGTCATCAGCATATGCACTCACTTTTATATTAATTGCATGTGGGTTAGACATTATGGTAAAACCGCTAATTCGGCGTCTAATTAAGGATAGAAAGGGTTCAATGGCAATGGAGAATAAGGGACCAGATAGAGGACATCCTTGTCTGATTCCACATTGAAGATCAATTGCTCTACAGAGAATTGGCCCTATTCGTATCTGACTTGTTCCATTTTGTACAACAGCTTTATTAAATTTATGTAATAATGGCCAAAATTCATTTTGTCTAATACGTATAGCAGGTATCCGTGATTAATTCTATCGAACGAGCCTGTTGATCTAGGTTAATTATTGCCAGAGGTTTGTTGTACTTATTAGCAAAATGTATTAATTCTCTGTGGAGGTGTAATGTATCGTACATCGATCTGTTAGGCACGGAATAGCTTTGGTCTTCCAGTACCACTTTGTTAATCACGTTAGATAATCTTCTAGATATGACTTTTGCCAGTTTTTATAATCCGTGGTTAATATTGAGACAGGTCTCCAGTTATTTAAGTTTAAAAGATCACCTTTTTTTGGAAACAGATTAATTACTGCTTTGGAGGTTGTTAATGGAAGTTGTCCTTCGTTAATTGCAGCGTTGATCATAGCTTTAAAGACACCTTTTAGATAATCCCAAAAGAAAACATAAAAATCAACAGTTAATCCGTCTATACCTGGGGCGCTCTTTTTATTTAATGAAAGAAGTGCACTAGTTAATTCTTCAGGTGAGATGGGATAATCTAGCTGTTTTCTTTCATCGTTGGAAAGCGCAGTTAAATTTTCGTATAACATGCTTGATCGGTGTAAGTTAATTGGTTTTGATTCATATTTTTCACTGAAAAACCTGACTACTATTGTAGAAAGACTAGGAAGGTCTTTTATAATCTTGTTGTTATATTTTAATGAAGAGAGTGTTTTTAAAAGAGTGTCTGACTGTTTATTTATTGTTGGGCGATCGGAGTTTATAAGGATTTCATGCTTTCTTGCTATTAACTGTTGTTCGGTTAATCTAGAGTACGCGTTTTTGACTTGTTCCCTTAGATCTTTATTTAAATTTTGACCACTGTGTATCGTAGTTATTTGGTTTTCCAAGTTGCGTAACTCTAAATACTTTTTTTGTTTACATTGCTTTTGGTATAAAATTGCTGTATCCTTTATCGCTAGTTTTAGTCTACTCCATTCGCTTAGTACATTTGACAGGTCTAAGGGTATTGCATTCTGTAGAAAGGTTTTCATTGCATTTGTAAAAGATTTATTTTGTAATAGCAGGTTGTTAAATTTCCAGTATGGAGCGGCTTTTGGATTAGATCTTTGCTGCGTGATGGCTACGGAGACAGCTAGATGATCCGAAAGGAAGCATGTAACATTGTAGATTTGTGGGCATACATTGTTAGAACAATAAATTCTATCTAATCTTGACGCGCCTTTTGCTTGTTATTCGCATAGAAGGTAAAACCTTCATTACTTTTATTAAAAAACTCCCAACAATCATAAAGTGTTGCTTTCTCAGATTTCTTTTAGTTGTCTTGCCAATTCAGGATATCGCTCGTTGGTACGGTATCGATCTTTACCTGGGTCTAAAGTGCAGTTGAAATCTCCAGCGATAATTAAGTATGGGTTACTCTTAATTGATTTCAGATGCAAATTCAATTTTTTTTAAATCTCCTTTGCAGTATAAATATTGTGTGGTAAGTAAACGTTAACTACATGCCATTCTGCTTTTTCCAAGCTGAACGTGATAGTTTGTAGGTAAGAATCAGCCAAAATTTTATGTCCGGTTAATTTGATATTAACCCCTTTTTTTATTGCTATCAACGTGCCACTGTACTCAGCGAGACGTGGATTTGAGTAGAATACATATGGGTTTTGTTCAATTGATTGTGGAACAATTGTAAGATTTGTTTCCTGTACCAACAGAATGTCTGGGGATTTAACATCTATGAAAGTTAATAATTCATTCCATTTAAAGGTACTACGTAAACTTTTGGCGTTTATAGTAAATATACGCAAGCTGTCTGGCATAATTGTAGTAAAGGTCAAAATTTAAAATGTAATGCTATCGATGGATGGCGATCGTTCCAATTGTGTTTCGTTTAAAGATTCAGTAGGAGAAGCTAACCTTCTTTCCCTATGAAAATCTTTCTTTAACGAGTTAATCAACCGTTTACACCTCTCTTTTGTTGCTCTTTGTGAAAAATAGGGAATAGTTTCTTTCATTAAAGCAATTAGTTCTTCTATGTTATTTGTGTAGTTTCTAGCTATCTCAGTTGGGCAGTTACTTCCTTTTACTTTATTTAAGAAATCCGTATAGTTTATAAAGTCTAATTCATATTCATTTCCTGTTTCCCATATATGTTGTATTTCTTCATAATTTTCAAACGTTGGGAGAGTTTGTTCTACCTTTCGTTTTGTAGATATATTGGTTTCAGCATTCCTTGGTGTTGAGAACTCCAGTTCAGCAATTTCATTTTTGTCCTGTTCTTGTTGATTTACATCATTATTGATTAATGCTTGGGAATTCAACTACTTCTATATCCTCTTTGGAGCTTTCTTGAGTTATAGTTTCTGTTGTTGGATGAGGTCTTTTATTGTAATCTCTTGATATATCCCGATAAGGTGGTGGTTGGTCTTCTACCTTAGTGCACTTTGAAGCGATGTGGCCGAAATTATTACATTTAAAACATTTTATTTTTTCATCGGATAAGAATATTCTATACTCTTCGTCCTCATATACAACAACAATTGAATTTGGAAAATCTGTGCGCTGTTCTTGGCTTGTAACAATAAAAACTTGTCTCCTGAAGCTATACACATGTTGATAATCTTGCATATCTATTCCGGCGCCGATAAAGGAGAATGGTGAAACCAGTTGTAGATCTCTTTTCCTTAATTCCTCTTCAATAACATCATGTGGTATACACGGTGAAACGTTTGAGAGTATAATCCGCTTTGCTGGCAAAATTAATTTCCTTGCAGGTACATATATATCATTAATGTTTATTCCTCCTATCTCTTCTACAAAACGATGTACTAATTCTTTATTAGTAAAGTATAAACATATGCGATTATTGCTCATTCTAGATGCAAATAGAATATTTTTTGGTTCAATTATTTTTCTAGTAGCCAACACATAATCTTTTACATTAAAACCTTCGATTACAGGGTATATGATTGCTTGATCTTTTCGTGGGAAAGTTGATCTTGCTACAACATTTGAAAATGATCTTTGTGGTTGGCGTAAAACTTGTTTATCTTTAGGTACCGTTGTGTTTATTTTTTCGTGCATACCCCTGTTTTCAGAAGCATCACAGGATGTAGATGGATTAGACATGTAATTGTATGCTAAATAACATATTCCATAAGTAAATATGAACATATTAAACAAATCAAGTAAGGAAAGGTGAAAGGTTGTATGATTGCGATTATACTTTTACTCTGATAATGTATGTATTTAAGGTAATAAAATAATAAAATACCTGCGTAAAAATGCTGTACACTACCGCAACCGATAAGGAAACTTAATTTAGCGACCTATCGCGTTAGAAAAAAAACACAGATAATAGTGCTCTCACACTGTCGCGTTAGTTAAGTAAATAAACCTCGTATTAAACACCAAATAAGCGAAACCTATATAAGGCATAAAACACGTCTTTAGCCTACGAAACTACGTGAGTGTGTATGTGTGTGTGTGTGTGTGTGTGTGTGTGTGTGTGTGTGTGTGTGTGTGTGTGTGTGTGTGTGTGTGCGTGTGTGTGCGCGTGTGTGCGTGTGTGTGCGTGTGTGTGCGTGTGTGTGCGTGTGTGCACGTGTGTGTATGGTGCGTGTGTGCGTGCGGGCGTGATTGCGTGCGTGCGTGAGTCTGTGTGTGTGCATGTGTATGTTGGTGGGAGTGTGTGTGTTTCTGTGTGAGTGCGTGTGCGTGTTAATCTCCGTGTGCGTGTGTACGCGTGGCTCGTGTATGCGCGTGTGCGTGCGTGCGTGTATGCGTGTGCGTGGGTGCGTGTGTGCGTTTATGCATGTGTGCGTGTGTGAGTGTGTGCGTGTGTGTGTGTGTTTGTGATGCGTGTGTGAGCGTGTGTTGGTGGCTGTTTATGATGCATCTGTGCATGTGTGCGAGCTGGCGTGCCTTTGAGCGTACGTGCGTGCGTCTGTGTGTATGTGTGTGTGTGGGTGTGTGAGTGTGTGTGTATGTGGGTTGTTTAGGCGAGCGTGCGTGCATACGTGTGTGAGTGTTCGCATGCGTGCGTGCTTGCGTTCAGCTTTGTTCCGAGCTACACGAACGCGATATTAATAAAACCTCTTGTTTTAGGGTGATGAAACAGGGACGCCTCTGCTAGTGACGCTGTCAATAGAAGAGCACCTCAGGAGAATCTATGTGGTTCACCGTATCGCCATGGAAGGCTTGAGGTCTATATCCGACATTGGACAGTGTCATCCGTGCCAGATATTTCGTTAAACACTGCGCTGCTGTAAATCAGCGACCATCCAAGGGAGGGCCGGTCCGGTGCTGAGGGTTTGTAGGCCCCTCTCAGCACCGGACCGGCGTTAGTTACGCCAAAGAGAGGGCGAGCGGTAATGATAAGGCGGAAGTACCACGTGTGGATAAATGCGTAGTCTAGACAACGCTTGTTCCACACGCTTTATGGTTTGACGGCTTTCTGGGCTTCCCCGGAGTCTTAAATTTGGCGAAAGCCCTACGTGTCATCCGCAAAGTGACAGCGGTACTAGCGACGGCACATACTGCGACAGGCCTGTGGGGTGTCATCCCCTTGCACGCTCAAGAGGTATCTGTCCTTTTAGGGTAAGTATCCCCCGGAAGGCCAACAAGGAGGGATGCCTCGGATGATAAGTATACCGGTATCCACTTCCTATAACTGGTTCCTGTCCTAAACTCGTACTTGTTCTGTACCGCCCCCACGTACGGAGATTCCATTCTATTGCTGCACAATAATGCCTTCACTGTCGCTGTGCAGGCAATTGCGATGACAATACTTACACGTTTTTGTTTTTAGTTGAGATATCCTATAGAACAGCCTATACCGTACCAATTCTAACAGCAACCACACCCACGCGAGGATTTTTTTTGGAAACCAACGAACAACGCAACACGATATCAACATCACGCAACATAATAACCAAAAAACCCTCCTGAACAGCGCACCACCAACATAACTGAATATTTTGTATACTTATTATATTTGATACCCTGTATGTGTTATTAATTATCTAGATTTTTTAATAAACTCGGTTGAATTGAGTTGAAGTGGTTTTTGAGTTCTTTCATCATTAATACAGTTGATAATTTTAAGTTAATACTGTTGATTTTGTTTTACAAGTGAGGCTTTAGTATTATTATCTAAGGCGGATTACTAGTTTATTTCTAAATTCAGGTAGATTGCTAGAGTTCGCTTCATTGTTTCCTTAATATATTTATTTTTACGATAATTATACATATAATTCATTCGTTAATCCAACCATAAAATGTCTAGGTTGGTACCGTTCGGTTGGAAAGGAAGTGTAACTTTTTAAAGAAAGATTCTCTTTATGAAGTACGCAAATAATCTTTCTGATATTATTAAATTTTTCAAGGGTTTTTTTATTACAATATTTAAGTAAAATATTTGGTTGTTCACTTGAAACCAATCTTTGGTCAAATTAGCCTTGGAAAGAAATTTAATCACACAGTCGTCAACTGTAACGTCAGTAGTGTTTGTAACTATCACACAAATCAGTCTGTTTTATTTATATTTGATAGTCATTTTAAATATTGCGACTTAAACGGCATTTGTTATAAAAAATCCGTCCAAGTTTGATCCATGTGCGCTCATTCTATTTTTGTGTGCTGAGGGTTTGCAACCACGCAAATCCATTTCATACTACAGGGAGCTTATGAAGAAGCATGTTTTGCCTATCCAGCTGTAAAGGAACTGTACCGAAAATTTAGAAATGGCAAAGACGGAACAAAAGTTGCGCCGCGAACAGGTGCATTGTGTACTTCATCAACAGACACCAATATAGCGCGTATGGACGATTTGATTAGAGAAAATCGGAGTGATATCGCAAAATATTTATATGAGTGTAGGATCCGTCCACAGTATGGTACAGAAACTGGGTTACAGGAAAGATTGTGCGGAATGGGTTCCTCGTCTTTTGTCTGAACAATAATGTTTGAGGATGGGAGTGCCTTAGCGGCACCTTGCGGAGTACAACGAAAATGGTAATAGCTTCCTTTTATCAATAGCTACTGGTAACGAAACTTGGTGCTATTATTTCGAACCATCCAGTAAGTTGTCGTCGATGCAATGAAAACATTCATAGTCGCCACCACCAAAAAAGTTTAAGGCACAAGCTTCCACAGACAAGATGATGCTAATTTTTTTTTTTTTTTGACAATAGAAGACCATTTCTGATAGAATTAAAAAAACACCGAGTGAAGATTAATGCAAATCAATACAACGAAACTCTGAATAAGCTTCATCGAGCAATAAGGCGAAAACGTCCAGGAAAGCTTTCCAATGGTGTCATTTTGCTTCACGACAACACATGGCCTCATGTCTCAAACGTAGTGAAAGAAAATTTGCAAAGACAAAATGGAAAATTTTGGAACATCCACCCTACATCCCAGATTTATCGCCTTGCGATTTCCATCTCTTTGGCCCACTGAAAAAGGTATTGAGAGGTAGACGCTTTGAATCGTATGCTAAAATAGAAAACGCCGTCAAGGAATGCTTCAATCAGAGGCTACGAGAATTTTACGAGCAAGGTATAAATCGGTTGGTGAAGCAGTGGGATATGTGTCTTAATTGTGGAGGTAATCAATTGAACAACCCTAGTACTTGTATGCTTTAATTGCTTCACTTATAAAACTTGAGTGGATATATTTTACAATCCTACTGGATTTATTTGAATAAAATAAGTAGAATTACATCAGTTATTAAATTTAATTTAAACAGATCGGTTGGGGAACCTATTTAGTCGGATGTCCAATTATACCGCATGGATGGCAATATTTCACTATACTAATTACCAGGGAAATATTAGCGTTTACATGTGCTTTTAATTTCTCTTGATTGATTGATTTGTCTGTATTTTTCTAATTTAAAATGCATTGTTTCAAGTGCAATCGGAATAATGTTAGTTCCTTTTGTATGTAGTTCTTTTATTGTTGAATGCTGTTTGCGTTCGAAACCAATTAGGTCGGTTAGACAACTTACACAAATAGCCTCTGCAAATGTTTGCACTTGAAGAATTGTTATATGATAACTGTGAAATTTAGGTTTTGCATTTTTGTAATTCAAACCATCAAATCTAATTTTTGTGCCACTGTAAAGTTATTTATGTTTGTGAATATCTTGCCAGTATTTGATAAATGCTGATTTCAGTCGCAGAATCAATAAACCAGGAATTTCAGTACAGGTAGGTATTTAAATAGTGTGAAGTTTCTCGAGTAAGTGTTTTATGTATTGATGTATTTGAATTTTTTTACAGACTACTATATCGCCGTTATATTTGTTTTATATTTTAGTATTTATAAAGGCAACCAAATTATTCAATATACTTCTTAATTGACGTTTTTGACAATTTATTTAAAAGAAAAGTATGCTAATTTGTCAAGGTAAGTGAAGGATGTTTATAGAATGCACCCTTTACTTACCACGTGTTAAAACAGTGGAATTGTTTTAGCTATTTAATAAAAGTAGCAACATTTAAATAATTTTTCAAAAGTAAATTAAAGCTTCGTTTTTGTTTGTAACAAGAAAAATGAATGATTATTGCAAAACGTGGCTATCTAATTATTAATCGCCATATTTATTAATCTTGCTAGTTGCATGTCCCTGCATATCAGATTGAGTGTTACTAAAAGAAACTCTGTTTAATAATTCTGTTAATTTCGCCCTGCTGCATTGGAAACGAATTTTCATCACTTTTAATATTAAAGTTAAAATCCATTCTTAAATTTGGGAATCCGTTTAATGTGTTGAAATGAACTCAAAACCACTGATTCCAAAAAACTATATATTTATCTTCTGATTAAAATATAAAATCCTACATAAATCCGATTGCTTCAATTAATTACACAATAATCATCAGGGGAAAGCTACAATTTTGAGTATAAACAATACATATACAGTATGGCCCAATACTCCGTGGGTGGAAGATTGTGGTTATATTAAGGAATATTTCTAAAGTTTGTTGATGGAATGTGGTGGGGTATTCTTAATACAAACCTAAAATATTTTCACTTAAATTTCAAAGTTTATACAGGGTGATTTATATCAAAGTTGCATATTTGAATGAAATCCCTTGTATATTATTGCATATTTGGATTCCTTGGTAAATTCTAGTACGAATTTATGTATCACACATGGTACCTAAAATTAATCGTTTAATCGCAATTCGTCATTTTTACAAAAAGTAGAAGTGTGGAAAAAATTAAATATCAATGTGATCTGCGATCTTACTAGTCATGAAATGTATTAGCGTAGACCGGACGGTAAAATCCGAATTCTTCGATGGCCAACGAGATTTCCAGATATTTCCACCCCGGAAGATATGAAACATAGAATCCGAAACGTTTTTGCAACTATTAACCCAGTAATGTTAAATAGGGTTAAACATTATTTTTACCCTAGAATTAAAATTTGCTTAGAACAAGGTGGTAGACATTTTGAACATTTATTAAAATTATTTTTATTTTTATTTTAGCTCGTAATTTAGTTTTTCGTGTTTATGTATTTTTCTACTTAATAAAAAATGCCTTATAATGTGAAATTAAAAAAAATCTAGCGAAGATAGATACAGACTAATTTATGTCGTTAGAAAGGTAAGGAAATTCCACATTGGGTGAAAAAATGAAAAAATGGCTGTTCCATTAAAAAAATGCAACTTTGATATAAATTATCCTGTACAGACTTTGCCATTGAAGTGAAAATATTATAGGTTTGTTGCCTGAAGGATAGCCTACCACATCCCATCAACAAACTTTAGAAATATTCCTTAATAAACCCACAATCTTCCACCCACGCACTACTGGGCCACCTTGTATAAGTCATTATAGTCTACTTACTAAAAAATGTCTAAATCATTTATTATACGTCTATACGAACAAATTCACACTAACATTACGTTAAACAATTACATTCTAACAACGACAAATGACATTTGTGGAAAATCAAAGTGTGAAATATATTAACAAATGAATAAGTAAAATCAACAAAACACAAGTTAAAAATGTCTTATATACACGATTAAAAGTATATACGAAAATACTATGGTTGGAGGTTGTTGTATCACAGGTGATAATTATATGGTTGAGTGATGTAATGTACAATCTTTCCTTAAGCTTGATAATATTATTATTACTGAGCATCGTGTCCAGTATTTCTACATTGTACATGTTAAATTTATGACCACTGTTTAATATGTGCTTGGTGAAATAAGAAAACTGTGTTCCTCTGCTGTTGTTCTTAATTTTCCGGTTGTGTTCCACTATATTGAGTGTAGTTATACCTATATAAGTGGAATCACAATGGTCGCAATTCAATTTGTAAACGCTAGGGAGGTAGTTTTTTCCTGCTTATCTTTATAGGTACACATACTAGCATTTATATTATAAATCACTTTGAACGTCGCCTGAATTGTATTTTTTTAAATGTAGCAATCTGCTGTGAAATAAGAACATAGTACGGTAGCGTCACATAATGTTTATCCTCCTTATTTATACTTTGTAAAGAGGTAAGTTTTCAAGTTTAATTTTCTAATAGTTTTGTTTATGATCCTATCAACCGTTTTCCTACTGTAACTATTGTTGCGAGTTATTTGGTATATAATGGTCTTTTGCACACGAAAATTAGTGCATAACCTTTGTACGTACGCATGAATTGTGGAAGCCATGTGGTGAGGTGCTGTTATAGGGAACGATGTTGTCTCCCCAAAATGCACAAGACTGAAAGTGATTGCTTTAAGGATATCACTTAATAGTGATATCCTTAAACTGGTCTAATGACCAGTCATTTCGCAATCAGGTTCAGCTACTGCTCGGTTAAATAAATGGCTTAACAAAGTTATTAAGAATAACAAACATTAGATCTAGTTTTAGTGTTAAGAACTCCGTTGAACTCATTAATAAAAATAATAATTTTTCCTAATATTTCATCGAAGGAACTAAGAGCATTTTTACGGAGATTTTTACATAACAGCAATATTAACGTTGAATTCCAGGATGAGGTCTTTTCATTGTTGGATATCATTGTAGGTTTTAATTTTTTTAAAATTATTAATTAAAATTTCTCATTTCGCCGAGCACATATTAAACAGTGGTCATAAATTTAACATGGACAATGGACACCACGCTGCATTATAATTATATCAACAAACTTAAGGAAAGATTCTACATTACATCCTGTCTTAAGGAGGGACTAATCTACTCAGTGATATAATTAGTCAATCACCTGTGATACCAGATTCAGTTACCTATAGCAGCAACAACCTCCATCCATAGTATTATCGTATATATTTTTAATTGTGTTTGTAATGAAATTTTCAACTTCTAGTTGGTTGATGTTACGTATTCCAACTATATCATTATTGTTCTTGTCGTTAGAATATAGTTGTTTAACGTAATGTTATTGTGAATTTGTTCGTATAGACGTTAAGTGTAGAATAAACTATTTAGACAATTTTACTAAGTAGATTATAATAATAACTTATATGTAGCGTTTATACGCAGAATTTTAGCGCCCTTTGATGATGATTGCGTAATTAATTGAAGCAATCGAAACATATACGTATGCTGGATTTTACATTTTAATCAGAAGATAAATATATAATTTTTTGGGATTAGTGGTTTTGAGTTCACTTCAACACATTGATGTTTCATCATATTTTATTTTTTTAATTTAAAACCGCCTTGGTGGTGGAGCAAAAACTATTTTCTTTGCAGGTAAAGTATATTTTTTGTGTATGATAAAGTAAAATTTTATTAAGAAAAGCTGTTCAGAATCAAAAATAATAATAATTGCAAAATTTGGAAATAATGGGCACAATTTCATGAAACCGTATGCAATTCAACTATTCAGTGAAAAATATCCAGATGTACACATTAGGGTTAATGGAATAAAAAATTAATAAATTCGATGAGACGGGATCTGTTGAACACAAAAATAAAGCGAAAAAGGCATACCGTGAAGACGACAATGCAGCTACTGCCTTAGCTATGCATTCATTATTCGAAAATCCCATGTTAAGTTTACGAATAAGAGCAGCGGAGGTTGGTTTTAGCAAAGGCCTCTTAAGGAATATATTCAAAGAAAACAAAATTATTCCCTTTAAACCAAAATTTATTTACAGCGTAGAAGCCTAATTAGGCATTTAGTGCAAACATTGGTGAAAAAACTATGGATGACCATTTTTTTCACTGTCAGATTTTTCTGATAAAGCAACGTTTACGATAAAAGGAGTTGGTTCATCCCAAAACTGTCGATGTTGGGCTTGAAAATCCTCATTTCAGGATTCAATATAAAAGCCAATTTTTTAAAAAGTTAAATGTTTGGTGTGCTGTTTTACCAAACAGAATAATTGGACCGTATTTTCTGGATGAGCAATAACATGTTTTTCAGCATGATGGATGTTCGTCACATTCGATTTTCCTAATAAGAGGTTGGCTTGATGAATATTTTCCGGAAAGATGGATAGAACGCCCCGTACTGCCGACTTTCTTTTCTATGGAGCTACCTAAAACAGATGAACCACAATATTGAATATTTTAAAAAAGCAATAATTAATGCCGTAAATGAGATCTCCCCGGAAATGCTAAAACATGTATACAAAGAATTTCGAATTAGTGTGGAAAGATGTTTTGAAGTTGCTGGAGGCTACATCCAATACTTGTTCTTTTTATTATTTAATGTACGTTTTCTTTTTCTTTCTTTTTTTTTGTTATTGATTATAAATAGACGTTATTGTTACGACAAATATTGAAATGTTATTGATTAGATAATTACAATAATAACCAATTTGAATAAGGAGAAGAACAAAAATACACTATGGTTTATCCAGAAACGAAGCGAAGGAATAAATTAAAATAGTTCATTTATTTTATATATGAGCGATATCCGATTTTGTACTTAATAATTGTAATTTTATGGGTGGTAGGCATGTATACTCCATGTCAGCCGGGGAGGTACCACCACCCTTACCATGGGCTCCTTAATATTGGGTCTCCGGTTTTCTGAGCTCGGTAAGGGCTGCCGGTTACCTTTTCCATCATCCTTTATCTATTCTCATCCTTATTCTTTCTTCTCGCCCTCACTGTCTTCCTATCGGATTAAAAGTCCCAAATTAAAAAATAAGATGGCTGTGGTTTCTAGGGTTATAAATTCCGGACGTAAAATCCTAGGGCAGGGCCCAAGCGACCTCGGTCATCGAAAGTATCAACTTTCTGATTCACTACTGCAACATCCGCGGTATCAGGTCTAATCTTAATGCTATTCACCAACATCTTGAACAATTACAACTTGATATATTGTTTCTATCTGAAACACAAGTCTCCTCTGAAAGATCAGAGTCACCCGACTTGCAATTTCCTCAATACCATCTTCACTCTAACTTTCGATATAAAGGAGGCGTATGTGCGTACATCAAGGACAGAATTGCTGCAAGAGGGTTTCTTCCTTAGAAAATAAAAATTTTGACGTGATTTGGTTTAAACATTCTGGTCCTAATTTTGTGAAATTCTACTGTTGCATTTATAGGTCTCCTAATGACAGCAACTTTCAAGACTTCTTCGATTACCTTAGTATGAAAGTTGACTATCTCCTGTCTCAGTTTCCATCTTGCGATATCTCATTTGTAGGCGATTTCAATGTTCATAACTCTAATTGGCTTCAATTTTCATCTACTACAAATCCCGCTGGTCATAGTGCAGAAACATTTGCTATTTCATGTGATCTCACACAAATGATTTCTGAACCCACAAGAATCCTTGATAACCCTAACCATACTCCACATCTTCTAGATCTCTTTCTTACATCAAACCCTCTTGTTTATAAAACTTCCGTTCTTTCGCCTTTAGGTCTTTCCGACCATTGTCTAATAAAAATCATTTCTACTGTACCTAATTCCACTGTTGTTCGCAAAACCGATAGAACCTTGTGGTGTTTTAAGTCAGCTCGATGGAGTGATTTATGGGATTTCTTTGCAACCTTTCCATGGCGTGAATATTGTTTTAAGTCGTCCTCTTCTTCGGACATCGCTCTTTCAGTATCTGAAGTCATCCTCATGGGAATGGAGTTATACATTCCGAAAAAACAGTACCGTGTAGGTCATTCACGTTCCCAACCCTGGTTCAATAAGGCTTGTTCTGATGCAATATCTTTAAAAATAAATGTTACATTAAATGGAAATCTAATAAATCGGTTGACAGTCATGTAGAATACGTTGGTGCTAGAAATATCTGCAAAAGTGTCATCACTAAAACTAAAAAGTTGTTCGAACAACGAAAATGCAATGAACTAGCTACATCTCCTTTAGGCAGTCGTAAATTTTGGTCTTTAGCAAAAGCCATTAGTAAAAACTTTCGAACATCTTCATTTCCCCTGACATCTATTGACGGATCGGTAGTTGCTGATTCTGTAGACAAAGCCAACGTTTTTGTGGATTTGTTTGCATCAAACTCGTGTCTCAATGATTCTGGAAAAGATGTGCCCTAGTCAACTCTTCTTCATACGTTATGAAACCAATTCATTTTCGGTACAAGCTCTTGGAATCGATCATCAGTAGGCTTGATCTCAATAAGGCGACTGGCCCAGACGGTATCCCAGCTATTGTCTTAAAGAAATGTTCCCCGAACTAGTACCAGTCCTATCTAAGCTCTATACGATCTCTATATCTTCTGGGAATTCCTTCATCATGGAAGTTAGCAAATGTTCAACCTATTCCCAAAAAGGTGATAAGACCGATCCCTCAAATTACAGACCAATTGCCATCACTTCCATTTTGTCTAAAATCATGGAAAAAGCCATCAATCAGCAACTGCTCACGTTCCTTGAAACTAACAAACTCCTTAGTGACCACCAATATGGGTTTAAGCAAAGTCGTTCAACAGGCGATCTTCTTTCATATGTGACCCAAGTTTGGAACAATACAGTAGAGCAGTCCGGTGAAACAGTTGTAGTCGCTTTAGATATCTCAAAGGCATTTGACCAAGTTTGGCATAAGTGTTTACTTGCCAAACTCACCTCGTTTGGGTTAAATGATACGCTCATCAACTGGGTTTCTAGTTTCCTTGATAAAAGACGAATACGTGTCGTAGTTGATGGCTTTTTTCAAAAGAAGTTAGCATTAACGCGGGCGTACCACAGGGATCCGTTATAGCGCCTACACTTTTCTGCTGTACATAAACGACCTTATTTCTTCAACAACTAACCCCATCCATTGCTTTGCTGACGATAGCACTCTTCACTGTAGTTCATCTCAGTCTACTCATAGTGATAATCCACCTTCTATGTCAAATCAAGAAATTAAAGCTGAAATGGCAAATTCAATCAACAAAGACATTCAACGTATTCTCGAATGGAGAAGCAATAATCTAGTTAAATTTAATGCTAACAAAACTCAGTGTTGCCTTATGTCCGCCAAAAAAGATCGATCATTTCCTGTTGTAAGTATGAATGGCTCAGTTCTTAAGTTTTCAGACTCTATTACTCTGTTGGGTATGACTGTATCTTCAAATCTCTCATGGGTTGACCATCTTCTGTCAGCTACCAAAACAGCTGTTCGTAAAATAGGCTTTTGTACAGATCTAAGCAGTACTTTACCTCTCGACAACTCCTTCTGCTGTATAAGGCCCAAATTCGGCCTCATTTGGAATATAATTCTCACCTTTGGGTTAGTGCTCCCCAATACGCTCTCGATATCGTTGATCGTATTCAAAAGAGAGCGATTAGGCTTATAAATGACCCGTCCTTAACTTCTCACATACAGTCCCTTGAGCATAGAAGGATGGTTTCAGTTCTTTCTTTGTATTATCGTTATTATAACGGCTATTGTGCTGGTGAATTACATTCTTTGATACCATCTCCGGCTATCTTTGCGAGAAACACTCGGTTCGCTCATTCACATCATCAGTATACAGTACAAATCTCCACTTGTCGTACCAAACGGGCGCAATCCACATTTTTCTACACGGCTTCTAAACTCTGGAATGATCTCCCTAGTTCCTGTTTTCCTCACACTTATGATATGAGAAAATTTAAGGTAGCTGTTCATAGTCATCTATTGGCAATTCATTATCCCTCTATCCATCCTCCTAAGTGTTCCTGAGTGCTTTAGCACGATAGGATTTATTTAGCCTGTTCAGGTCCACAATCATAAAAAAAAAAAAAAAAAAAAAATAGATTTTTTAAACTAGAGTTAGGATATACCGCTTCTATTGTATATTTATCAATAGCTGCTAATCCTTTAACAATGGGACGTATCTGTAAAGATTATAGTCGTGTACGATTGCAATGTTTTATTGAAAACTTAATTATAAAACACTTCGTTTCTTAGAAATCTTTTTATAGAGTTTTTAAATTTATGGTAAGGCAACAATTATTACATGATATACTCGTACATATTATAAAACAACCCAACTCCACTGAAATGTGCCAAACATGTTGATTTATTCCTTATCTTCGTTTCTGACAGATTATGACAATGAGTATTGTGTGTACACAAATGACAATGTATTGTTTGAAATATATGCATAGATTCCTAGATCTAATCAATGATAGTTGTCTTAATAAATAAAAATAACGGTTTTATGGAATTGTGCCGATTATTTTCAGACTTTTCAGTTATTATTTTTCAATCCTGAACAGCTTTTCTTAATAAAATTTTGCTCTGTGATACACAAAAAAGGTACTTTACCTGCTAAGAAAATAATTTTGCTCCACCACCAAGGCGGCTTTGAATTAAAAAATTACAAATAAGATAAAAATTCATCTCTAATGAAGCAGGGATGAATCTGAAATTCCAACATTTGGATTAAAGATTAAAGGTTTGTGTTAAAAGTAATACAATCTGTAGCATTTAAAATACATAAGGCAAAGGTGAAACATGCCCCATCGAACTAGACAAATCATTCTGGTAGACGCAATATATTATTTGAAAATGTTATAAACACCAAAACAAAAACAAATCAATTTAGTTTATAAACAAAAGAAGTAAAGGTTACAAGGGCAAACTGTTCCTTGGGTCATAAATTTTGTTTTCAATTTCATTTTCTATTAGGAGTTGAAAAGGTGGTATTTGTATTATTATTCCCAAAATATATGTCTCATACGATAAAAATTTAACAAACCCGAGATTTAGTTAACCCCTGTTTAAGTCACTCTAAAGCAGCAGGCTGCAATTTATTACAAAAAGTGCATGCAGGATTTATTTAAATTATTTCAGTATTAAAATTTTAATCCCACTCATCACTATAACAAAGTAATAAATCAAAACATTTTTTATTTTTTCAAGTAAAGCATAAAACCTTGTGGTATTCTTATAAATACCGAATTATTAAGAGAAGTAATGAGATAATTTCCACATAAAACCTACCTATTACAAATAATTTATTTCGAGCAATTGTTGATCTATTTAAAATATCGATCAATGGTATGAATATTAAGAAAAATATTTACATACTTACATTAAAAGTCGTGACTTCAGAAAAGTTTTCTGAATAGCTTTCTTTAACTTTGTTATTTAAAAATGGCTTTCCTTCCTTTAAAGTCTTACAATTCTTTTGCCAATATTTGTGAATCTAAATCACATTAAATTATACTTTCTCGAAAACTATAAAATATTTTTCTGAATTTCCCGCTAAACCGGATACACATATTTTCGGTAATAGAAATAATTAATATTGACAAAAATGGATAATGGAAAGTTTTAGACAATTAAAAATCTGTATACGCTTACGTTTTATTCAATTAAAACCGATGTCTAATTTCATCGACTTCAATATGTTTCAGTAAGAGTAGCTAATAAAATTTAGTCTGAATGTTAATGTCAATAAATGTTATATAAGTGGTAGATTTTAATAATTTTTATTACTTTGTAATGGAATACAAGCATATATTTAGAATTGTAGAATTGAGTATCCAGGTTGATCTCCCTAGAGTAACGTGGGCAATTGTAGGTAAGTAATGATGCTGGACATGTGCAAAAACTAAAGAAGTAATGTTTTATCCTATCCTTGGCACATGCCAAGCACTAATAGTCGTGGACACGCTACCCCGTTACTATAGCAACGAAACCAATATATACATGAGCGTCGCGACGCCGCTCCATTCAGTAGATTTGTTCTTATCGGTTGAAGCAGTCAGAAGCTGCAGCAGGTGCTTTCCGTTAAGTGCGATCGTGATTTGTGTTTGATTATATTTTGTATTACGATTAGTGCAGTTGCATTTTTGACAATTTTGTTTTTTTTTCGTAATTTACTTTAATTGTCGATGATTGACATCGTACAGGTAAGGGAAAGTTTTTTCTTCTTGTAATTACGTATTCATTTTGTAATTAGCGCAATAAATTTTGAAAATTGATCAGTTTATTAGTGTCAGGGACATACTGAGGTAGATATCTCATATTTCTTCCCAAGAGTAACGTTTTTCCAATAACCTGTTGCCCTACTTAGTGGTTGTCTCAAGTTTCCTTTTGTAAACGAATCCCTTGATTTATTCTTTTACTATTATTTTAGTTATGTACATACAGACATTAGCGCGTATTCAGTAAAACGCAAAAGTTCAAAAACTATTTGAAATATAGCAAACATATGTGCAATTATCAAGTTACAAAGTCAAATATTAATGCCACGATCTTGATTTCAATTTAAAGAATATTTTCTCTTAGTAGTATAATCTAAGTAATATAATGGAAAAACAAAGTTTGGCTTTTAATATCGTTATAAACATCCGGTGTTAAGGTACGTTAACTTTCTCCCCCTTTATTACTAGCTGCCATAATTTTGTTATCAACAAATTGTTGGAATTCGCTATACGGAATAAAAAATGTTCTATAACCGTTTCGTATAATATTAAAATAATTAGCTTGATACCATAAATTCCAGCTCACCTATTTTTGTCTCAATTCTGTTTGGACTGTGAACGGGCGCCGTTAACGTATCCAAATAGAAGACGCCACTTCACGTCAACTATACACTTAATATATGAATTAATTTAAATATTGTTTACGTTTTTATTCGCGTTAATCAAAAATTCCATATTTTAAGTCGCAGAACACAAAGCAAAGCTAAAAATTCACGAATGTTTATTTACTCAATTTTGTTTATACACAGTAATTGATAGTTTAAAAATCAAGCTTCTTTGCACGTGCAAATCGTTAAAATATTTAACATATTTTTTGTATTTTGCAATTGAGTCATAAAATTGTGAAAACAACGTACCGGGAAAATTTTTAAGACGAAAATTTGTATTTTAGTTTATTTCCTTCCATTTACCATGTTATTTCTTTGGATTGATTGTTTATAATAAACGAGTCATTCGTTTATGCGACCAAAATTAAATTACAATAAATTTTTAGAGATCAGTTATATTTTTCACATAATTTTTAACTCGCTTTTTGAATATAATTTAGCGCAGTGCTGATGTGCATTATGTAAAATTAACATTTAATTTTGTAAAAAACTTAAGACGATCCAGCATCTTTTCTAAAAAAGTGTAGAATTCGTTTTTTGAGCCGACCTGTATGTGTGAGTATCTGTCACTTATTCATCATATTTCGAAACACAATTTGGTCCAATTTGGCATTTGTCCATAAGATGCTTTTCGCAACGACTATTGTTCTTTTATGTAAGTAGAACAACCGGAACTTCCGTTATGAATATCACAGTTAAAATTGTTAATGTAAAGAAGTTAATTGTATATTAGTCGATGATGAATTAAACTATATGTTGCTGTAGCCAAAATTATTTCACATCTCTTAAAGTCAAAAACACTTAGTAGTGTGTGAATGATTTTTCGCGTTTTGTCAAAATTATGACGTTTGTAAAATTAGCATAAGGTGCATGTACGGTGCATGCACACCTTGTGATGATAACTAATCAGTTAAAGTAAATGAAAGATAACAGTTATCGGTTTGCCGCAAAAGGATGCGTTCAAACAATTAAAATTAATTTGCTCTCAAAGGTTAACTAAAACGGAAGGAAAATAGAACAAAGCATTTATTTTCTAATTACTTCCGAAACGTTACTTACTAGCTGGGTAATTTAACTTTTAAAAATCCTCTAATAGTAACAACAAACGCGAACCGTGAATAATTGGTAATTAAAAAAAAAGTTCAATCATTTACAAAGAAAGTTCAATAAAATGTAAATAACGAGCTTTTTATACTTTATACGTTATATTTCGATAAATATAAATATTTTAACGAATTTCTCTTTTGTTTTAGAAAATGAAAACAGAAGATAAAAGTAATATGCCAAAAGTTCGTATAGCCGTCATTGGAAAATCGAATGTTGGAAAATCAGGTAAAATATACATTGTCTCGATGTCCTTGATACGGTTTGTTTTTAATTATGCTGTTATGCACTTATAAGTGTAAATAAAAAAATTTACTACTTCTGAAAACGAATTTTTCGTTGAATAACTGGAAAATGTAAATTCCAATTAAAAGTTTTGAAATTCCTTTGTGGGTAATGGCTTAATACACCCGTTGACAAATTCAAGGATCTTCTTGTGTGATTCATCTTTATAAAGCCTTTTATCCATATTTTTGTATCAATTTTAAGGTTATTGAAATATTCTTCAATTTATTAAAAGCAATTTTTGAAAAACAAGATCCTTGACCTCTTTGAATTAATAGTTTAGTGTACGGGATTTGAGTTTCAACATTACATAAATTTTTAAATTCTAAAATTATGTTAGTATAATCTTTATAATACATTCCCGAGGACTTGTTCACAAAAAAAAAATGCTGCAAAAAAGTAGATCCTTGTGGTACACCTCGAGTATCCAAGATGCAAACAGCTAATTGAATGCATGCCAAAATTAGATTGTTACAAAAGCGTCTATACAATAATAGAACTATTAGGTTTCTTTAAATTGAATTAAGTGCAATAAAATTAATCACGTTAGAAAAATATTTTATAGGTAAAATAGGTTACTTCCGTTTCAAAATTAATCAAATACTTTTTGTTTTGTTTAGATTGTGATAAATGTCGCTTAAAATTTATTTCAATCCTAAAAATAAATCAGTTTATCAATTTTGCAAAAAAAAAATTGGGAGAATTCAATAATTCGAAAGAATGTTAAGTTTTTCCAGAGCATTACTAACTTAATTCGGTATGTTGTGTACGTTTTATTGTTTTGACACATTTATTGCCATACATTTCCGGAATAACTTTTTATAGATGTCCAGGAAGTGAATGAAAGAATTTCGACTTAAAATTAATTTGCTATGCGAGGACATATAAAATACCAAATTATTGGAGTTGTCGTTTAGAACCACATTTCTGGTTATTTAGTAATTTTCACACTTTAGTTCCGTATAATAATATTAGATTTATTGTTGCAATCTGTATATTAAATTTAATTATTTCATTGTTACTAATTTAACGATTTCCTTATTTTTCAGCGTTAACCGTTCGATACTTGACAAGACGCTACATTGGAGAATACAGAAGCAACACAGGTATAAAAAATTGTGCTTAAGCTTAAAAATAAGTGTAATTTTAAATACAAAAGTTGTTGCCAAGGTTATTTATTTTTATATTCAGCTTTTTGTTTCGAAATCCGAGCGGTATTTACTAATTTTTTTCCAAGTTCACGCATATTTATGAAATACACTTAGGTTTAGGTAAATCAGAAAAATACCAACAAAATTTTTTGAATATTATTCCGTGACTAACTTAATTGAATTATGCATGATTAAGCATACTAGGCGCCCGTCGGAATAAAAATGTTTCGTCGCCAAGCCAAAGCTCTCTCTTATTTTAACGATCTTGCTATCTGAAAACTTTACATATTTTAACTTGATTCATTTATATATTTAACAGGTGGGTTCCAAATTCTTATTTTGTGCTTGTTTTCATTGTCTATGTCGCAATAGATTTAATTGTAGTAGCTATGGGTACTACAATAATAAACCTCCGTTTATTTACATTTTGGCTTAAAGCTGAACACAGTCTTTGACCTTCGATAATCCATAACGTAATAATGAGTAAAACTTAGCAATTGTTGAAAAAAAGATACTTCAATTGCAATAAAAAATGAAGTTTTTAGAAAAATAGTAGCCTTACACTTTTTTTCTCGTATACGACATAAATTTATTTGAGTAAATATGAAAATTAAACTATGAATAGGTACTTGGACGGGACTTGAATTTTTTAACGTCATAATGACGTTAATACGCCTCAAATTTTAAACTATGACTTTATTTAAATATATTTACGTATTGAGGAAATGACTCGTTTGTGTTTTAAAAATTATAAATTTATATTAGAACCGAATTTCCTTTTTTGGAATGGCTGCATTTTCTTTCAGTTAATTGGTGCACAATTTTTATGATAGAATTAAATCAATAATGCAAAATTTGAAGATCCGTGTGCAAAGTTGGCATCAATAACTTTACACCAATTTTTAGTAGTGAAACGTACAAATTAAGAGTAATTCGTTTCAATGAAGAAGAATTCTTGAGATATAATCCTTGTTGCCACATAAATCAAGAAGTATGTGCTTTTGAGTAATGGAAAGGCCAAGGTTTATAATAAAACTTTTTTCGTACGTAATAATTAAATATTTACGCTTTATATCAATATTATTCATAATATTATTTTTGGACAGATACATTTCCGTTACAAATATGATGGCATGTAACACCAACACCTACCAATGCATAGTATCATAATGAATCGTTTAGATATACAAGTATGATGTATAAAATGAGCCATTGTTTTTATATTTGTACTGAATAAACGAGTCTGACATACTCAGGTATGTTTGGCACAAATGCCAACTGCTATCCTATAAATAGATGATACTAACTGTCCTACAGTGGTGGAATGTTTATTAGCGTGCTTAAATTTTAGATACTTGTAGATTTTCACCAACAACAGCTGTGATCAATCTTTTTAAAAATGACGATAAAACCACATGCTTTTGTTTTTTTTTTCAACCCATTTTTTGTAATAACCTCGATATATAATTACGATGTAGACATTTCAAAATTCCCCTTCATAGTGGTGTACTGAGAGAGTAGAAATCAAAAATTAGCAAAGAAGATGTGCCTTAACACTATAATTAAGTCTGATGACGCTAAAGAAAAAGGAAGATAAAAATTGAAAGCTTCAACAGAAATACCAACGTTGTAAAACACACATTGCCAAGATAACGAGCAGGTAGCGCTATCTGAAAGGATGTTATGCCATTGATGGCATGTTAAAAGTTTGCTAATGTTACTATTTTTTAGCAGAATTTACGATAATAATGAAACTAATAAAGTTATAAAGTTTTTATTTGTTTTCGGTTGGTGAACCTTATTATTATCTCTGTGGAACAAAAAACTGTCATAGTTAGCAATATTCCTTTAACATAATCGAAATGCCATATCTAAAATCGCTAGTGATACACGCAAACCATTCTAAATCACGTATATGTATCGATCCGATAGGTAACTTTTTAAAATACCTTCAGTATTTTTCAATCCGACAATTTAAAAATTCAAGTACACTTTAAAATATTAGTCCAATTCAATTCCTAAATTTTATGTTATGTTGAGATGCATAGAGAGTAAAATAAATCATGAAACTGAACAAGGGCGTTCAACTTCCAGAATTCCCAAACCGTTTCATCATATAGATTTTATTACATTAGGTTTCTTAAGCTGCTGAAAAATGGATTCATAAGATTTAGATATTTACATCGGGTTATCTGATGTCCTTATTCTAAAATGCTTTTGAGCTGCTTATGTTCCTTTAAGGATATTACATTTTTTCTTATTCTAAACATGCTTTTTTTTGTGCAGTACACTTTATCTTGATAAAGTTTAATATAAAGTAGATTAGTTTGAGCTTGGAGAATATATTTTGGGGGTTATAACGTGCCTGAAATACTGTTTTCAGTGAATATGTAGATCAAAGCGTGTGTGGCGCATGTAATGGATTGATTAAATTCACATTTCAAGTATGTGCCTGCCTGTGAACAATTCATATATTTGTCAAATTTTGGCATCTAGTATCTTCCGTAACGCAAAAGTTTTTACGATTTCTCAACTTCCCTGTTTAATGTACCAAACCTAAGTAATTTTTTGTCTCAGTTCTCTCGTGAATGCTGTGCAAAGTCATAAAATATTGATGAAAATGTTTGCGTACAAAAACCTTTAAAACTACAGTTTTTATAAAATCTTCGCCCTTTCATACTTACTGGATTCATGGCCATGTATAGACTTGACTGAATCGAGACTTAGTAGTTCAATGATTCAAAAGTTTGTTACACATCTAATGGAAAAGAAGGACAATAGAAATAATAAACTAAAATTCTACAAATGCAAAAGTGGAAGAGTGTCAGAGATAGAACGCTTCAACAAAAGGAATACGGTGTATTAAATAATCACAACTTCTCGAAAGAGCAAACAAGTCTAATTCCACGCCACAATGGAAGAACATAAAAATTTATACAACTAGTGTCTGTGACTTTGGGTACTTTGAGAGACTGAAATCGTTGCTTAAAATTACTGAAAGTTCGTGGATACACTGTTAGAGTACCATTTAAATGTATGTGCTGTTCATATTGGGTATTATGTAAATCATATACAAGGTGACTTTTCGAAAAGCTCTAACGGGTTGTATTTTTCTCTAAGATATATCAAAAAATCTCAAAACCGTTTCGTTAGTATTTAGGAGGAACCAAATTGACAACACAATCATGGCGGAACCCCCTACTCTCCCACCTTAACTTTGAAATCTTAAAAATCAATTCCCCCTTGGAAAGCTCTTGAAAAATACTTTTCATACACACCATACAAAGGCACATTGGGATGAACCATTCAAAACTCATTGAACCAAAACTGATCGGAGATGTAGTTTATGTGATAAATTGATCTAGTAAACACACGAAAAAACGCTACACTTACGTATAACAAAATTACTTAATCCACCAAATCGTCCACCATTCTGTTGTAAACAATAAAATAAAATAAACGATTTTCAAATTCACGTCTCACATTCTCTAACACTTCTACGGCAATCGAATGGCACTCCCTGATTATCGATAACGAAGACTTTCTACTGGATCAGACTGCTTTTTATACACTAGGGACTTTAAATGACTCAGAGAAAAAAAATTCGGGAGTGTAAAATACAGAGATCGTAGTTGCCATTCTATGGCATCTTTTAGTCCAATTCACTTTTCCGGAAGTGCGTTATTAAAAAATTTCCAAACAACAACGGCATAATGAGAAGGCGCTCCATATTGATGGAAACGTTAATTGTTTGAGGTTATTGGATATTCCCATTAAAAAAAAAGGTACGGATTTTCGTTCGACCAATAGCGGTAGTTGCGTTTATTTACTGTTCTATTAAAAAAACTGAGGTTTGCTACAAAAACAAATGTTTTTCACTAATTTTGGATTATTTTGAATTTTCTCCGCCATTTATTCACAAAATAAAATTCTTCGATCGTCAATTTCGAATAGTTTTCGCACTCAAAAGCTTCGTTACTAATTTTCAAAGATGTGACTGTAATTATTTTTTGGCTGTCTAGCATGAAAACAGCAACTGATGTTAACACTGATCGAACTTCAAACCCGTAAATAAAAATTTCTAGCCTTTCAGCTAACGTTTACATCATTTTTATAAATTTGTTGAGACTAAAAGACTTTTGGAAACTAAGTATTTAAAAGTACTTGTTATGAGATGATTTCAAATCTCAGTTACCGTTCAACAGATATCAAAATCGGTACCTACTTTCACTTTTGCTTAATGAGTTAGTAGTTAATAATAAATTCTTAATTCACTTAACTTGATACAAAGATCCAATTTTTTTGTTATTTACCTACTATGTAAATTTCATATAACCTACGAGTACATATTCGACCAGTTTTTGTTCAATAAATTTTGAATGTTTGAATGGCTACTCTTAATGTGCTTTGTACGTTACGAATGAAAACCATTTTTTAAAAGCTTTCCAATGATATGCTGTAAGGGGGAAGGGGTTGTTATTTCACATTTTAATGTTGGGATGGATGGGGCGGTGAGCAGCGCTTCCGCCATGTTTGTGAGGATGACTATAGTTCCCCTACTTTACGAAACGATTGTAAGCGTTTTTGATGTACCTTACAGGAAAAGTACAGCTCATTGAAACCTTTCAAAAATTGCTCGGTATGCGAGAAGGTTGCAACACCAACAGTTATCAATATATTAAACTGTAATGATAATAACTATGTACGTGTTATTACAGTTTGGTTAGACGTTCAACCTTCCCCATTTTTGGCCATTTCAATACGTTTCCATGTCATGTTTCGTTTAACGAAATTCGCAACCCATGTTCTTCAATTTAGTCGTTTTTCGTCTTTAACCGCCCTATCATCCGGAAATGCCACAGACATACGTTGCTTGAGACTGTAGCGTTTCTTTTCCTACCATAAAACCTACTGCCTTACCATATATAATCCACACCATAAATAGGCATACCATCAGTAAATTGTGTTAAAAACTTCCAAATAGTAGGAAAAATATTCTTTTATGGCTGTTCCTAAACTTTGGATCATTAATATCCTTCTGCGTTTCTATACAAAGGTCATTAACTTCTCAGCTGACATTGCTTTTATTCCTTCCTTTGGAACTTAATAATATTTTCCACTACTTGGATTTCGTTTTAGTCCATATATTTTAGCCCATTGTCAAAAATACAAGCTAGAACCACGCCATGGCATACATCGGATAGTGTTAATATCGAATGTAACGAAGAGCTTGATACAAATTAGAACTTCTATGATAAATTTTTTTAAATATAGTGATTTTGAACGTAATCCTTTCTCCAAAACTAAATCTGTATAATTTTTTAATTGCAAACTTAAGTAATAAAAACATGTTATGCGACGATAAGTAAATATTAATCCATGGTTTTATTTAATTATAATATGATTAAAACCCCCCAAAAATGCAATTGTTAATATTTTATAACGCTATAAATTTTGTTACAGTTCAATGGTCGTTGAATAGAATATTTTTTGTTCTACAGTTTAATTAGTAACTTTAATTGTAATTTATAATTTAATTTAAAATTTTAATTAAATTACGGATTTATTTTTTATTTTTTTTTATTCATTTAATTCATTCACACAATTTCATTTCCTCTGTATATACAGTTCTCATTCACTCAGTATGTTCAGTTCGCATCCACTCATAATGTACAATGCTCTTTCACTTAATACATACAATTTTATTTAATACACTCATGAATTTTTTTATTGTTCTGTTCCTACATTCTATCTTCTTAATTCAATTTTAAAAAATTCTACCTTATAATTATAATAAAGTAGGTTCCTTTTTCTGAATGTTTGGTTAAAAGTCATAGGTGTCACTACAGGTATAAAAATTAAATAAATGCTCTGTTTCCTTGGTTTTTTTCCGAAATTCATGGTGACACTTCAGCTATTGTTAAAGGGCAATTCTTTGTCGAACTTCGAGACATTCAGATCATTAGATGTTTTGATCTTCCTTTAGTAAAAGGGATTTTTTTTGTTATTTCACGTTGGTTAAGCTTTTCGATTTGGTTAAGAAAGGTTAAGCTCAAAATAAGCGGATTTATACAAAGAATTTTCTTTAAATTACGTTAAATGAACTTATAAGAGAAAAGGGGACTCCATTGTCCGTAAGTAGTTAAACCACTTTAGAATTTATTCATTACAATTAATACATCCTTTTAACCTCCTTCGGTAGAGCTCAAAATTTTAATATTCACCTCTTGTTGTTGTATTGGTTTACCATCACATTCGTCATACATTATAGCAGTTGGTGTGGTCTCGGTCTGCAGTCGCTGTTTTAAAAGACCAAGAAAAAAAAGACCTATACAGGGTTCGTTCGCTGCCACCTTTAGTCATCAAATCCTCTAGGAGCAGATAAGACCATTCATTCGGCTTACTTATCATTTTCATTCCTTCGTTAACGTATCATTAATTCATTCTTCCTCCTTATAGTAATCTTCATATATATTAGTACATCTTACTATTTACCACGAGCATTTACATTCCATTCACTATCGTGCAGTTTAATACATTCTTCTTCCTCGCCTTTTTTATAAGCTTCATGTAACAAAAAAAATTGTGCTAAAAATTGTTTATTTACAAAAATTCATTATCAATTGTTTCACGTATTGTTACACTTTATAGGTTAACTGGTTATATTTTATGTATATACCATGACTGTACAATAGTCACCATATATTGAAATTTTCATTAATCTAACATTAAAAGCACTTCTACACCATTATGATTCACTGTAAAGTGTAGGTATTAATTTATTTTTTTTTTTTGGATCTGAAAACTTACTCATATTCGATTAATTTCTTTACTGTTTACTTTATTTAAGTCCATAAAGAAGAAAACTGCAGTTATCTTCAACGACGTGCACTGTTGAATTAAAATTAAACTGGATTACTCTCGTGTTGTTTGGTAGACATAATACCAACTGTATATATTACTTGTTACAGAAAAATTTTTGGTCTTTAGGTTAAGGTTATATTTTGTTACGTTGTGACAAATTAAAATGGCGACCAACGCGGGGCTCTGATAATTTGTTAAATAAGTTTTGCATCATTACTATGAAAATTATAACATTTTCTTAGGCCCCTTTGTACGGTTTCGGATATTCTCTCACAATGAATTATCGTAATCAAATTGTTAGAAAGCCATTTTTATTTTCATAACCACTTAATCCCAATTAGAAGTTTCAGAACGTGCCAATAAGAGCGGAAGAAGTGAAAAGGTTCTGTGTAGATTTAAGTAAGTATTCCTTAGAACTTGTCATAGCTCTTCTATTCTTTCTTCAATTCAAAGTTGAAAAACTTATAGTCTCACCATCGAAATATGCATTCCACTTAAAAATATTAACCGGATGTGTGAGAAAGCTTGGCACAAGCTCTTTAGGAGATGAATGAGAAAACCGAACCTCATTAAATTTTTTTACAGGTTCATCCATTACACGATCTGCAATGTTCTCATAAGCGTTTAACTGTGTTGAACGAATCGGATGCATTTGAGACCCACGCTTAACAAATTCGTCCAACTGTTCAATTGACGCGTCTATTAACGAAATGTTTGTCACTATTGTACCGGTAGGGACTGTTGGTACTGAAGGATGTTTAAATTTTTCAGCTAATACGGCATAGCTTTCTTTTATCAATTTTAACATTGGGACAAGCGCAACATTATCCTCTACAGTAATTCTACTAATTCTCCCACAAGCATGAATTAAGCGACAAATTATTGATAGAATTTGGTTTTCAACAGGAAACTCTGCAACCCGTCCATCTAATTCATCCAATTTAATTTTGCAAATACTAATTTCAGACATAGGATCTAAGTTTTCAGTATTTATTTCAAGTTCGCGATTTCTTTCTATCCGCAAAGCCTCTTTGAAAAGTACGCGTTTCTCGTTAACCGTCTTTCTCGCCGTAACACCGCGAAAAAAAAATTCTTGGTTTATAAGTTTTTGGTCTTTAAGTTGAAATTTTATTTTGTTACGTTGTGACAAAATAAAATGGCGTCCAACGCGGGGCTCTGATAATTTGTTAAATAAATTTTGCATCATCGCTATGAAAATTATAACGTTTTCTTAGGCCCTTGTGTACGGTTTCGGATATTCTCCCTCAATGAATTATCGTAATCAAATTGTTGAAAAGCCATTTTTATTTTCATAACCACTTAATCCCAGTTAGAAATTACAGAACGTACCAATAAGAGCGGAAGAAGTGAAAAGGTTCTGTGTAGGTTTAAGTAAGTATTCCTTAGTTACATCGTGAACTTGTCATAGCTCTTCTGTTCTTTCTTCAATTCAAAGTTGAAAAACTTATAGTCTCACCATCGAAATATGCATTCCACTTAAAAATATTAACCGGATGTGTCAGAAAGCTTGGCACAAGCTCTTTAGGAGATGAATGAGAAAACTGAACCTCATTAAATTTTTTTACAGGTTCATCCATTACACGATCTGCAATGTTCTCATAAGCGTTTAACTGTTTTGAACGAATCGGATGCATTTGAGACCTACGCTTAACAAATTCGTCCAACTGTTCAATTGACGCGTCTATTAACGAAATGTTTGTCACTATTGCACCGGTAGGGACTCTTGGTACTGAAGGACGTTTAAATTTTTCAGCTAATACGGCATAGCTTTCTTTTATCAATTTTAACATTGGGACAAGCGCAACATTATCCTCTACAGTAATTCTACTAATTCTCCCACATTGATAGAATTTGGTTTTCAACAGAAGCTCTGCAACCCGTCCATCTAATTCATTCAATTAATTTTGCAAATACTAATTTCAGACATAGGATCTAAGTTTTCAGTATTTATTTCAACTTCGCGATTTTTTTCGCTCCGCAAAGCCTCTCTGAAAAGTATGCGTTTCTCGTTAACCGTCTTTCTTGCCGTAACACCTCGAAAAAAAATTCTTGGTTTATAAATTTTTGGTCTTTAAGTTCATTTTTTTTTTATTTTGTTACGCCATAAAATGGCGCCTAACTGAAATACACAATGATTCTAGCACAATCTTAAAATCTCATGGGTATCATTCTAAATCCTATTCTATTGCATGTTTTTTAAAACTTTTCATTTACATTTCGTCATTTTCTTGTTTTATGATGTGTTTTGTTGTGATTACGTTTTTTTTTCTTATGGGTAGGGGGGAGGGCGTCTCCATTTATTATTTTTATTTCAAAATTAAGTTTGAAATTAATTACCATGGCAATTAATATTAAACTCAATTTATTAATAAAAATAATAAATGGAGAACATTTTGTTGTTTAAAATACTTTAGATTTAAATCTGTATATAAAGTTACGTAAGTGCTTTACCTATACCACTTTGATAGTATGCAGTGTTAGTCATTTTAGTTCATTGATTGGACTCGTCCTTTGGCACAAACTTAGAAGCAGGAAGATTTTTCCTGCATTGCTAAAACTGTTGCAATCGAATATTTCGCAAAAACGTATTCAACGTAGATAAACGTTGGAACACAAAATTGGTAAACAAATGTTATTGTTATTACAAATTAATGTAATTTATACATACACAAAATTAAAAAATCTCACATTACAGCAGGAATTAAGATATTTTTAAATTTTGGCAACCGCTCAGTCTCGATGTTGCATGTAACACAATTGTATTTGTATTATTATTTCTTCAATTTGTAAATATTCATAAAGACGATAATAGTATATTTATCAAATAATTCCTTGAATACAGAATTACCTTGGTTTATCTATATCATCCTTGAAACGTCAAAACATGATAAATTTAGAAGAAACGGGATTTTTTTAATTTATTGTTCGATACTTGGACATAATCCTATCAGAAATAAAGGCGTTTCGTTCAATTCGACAGAGATTTATGAAGCTCGAAATTTTATAATAGAATGTAAATCTTTAATAATTGCATTATGTATATTTATATAACGATTAGTTTTGTAAAGTTGAGTTATAAGGTTGAAATAAAATATTTAGGTCACCATATGCTTACAAGTGGTGTGTATTGCAAGCTCAAGTAATTAATCTTTTGCGAAATAACACTTCCTTAACTAAAAAAATTTTTAATTGTTTCAGATTTACTATATAGACAAACGCTAACAATTAACAACTCACCAATTGAAGTTGAAGTTGTCGACGTCTGCAGTTGTGATTTAGGAAGATTTCCGGAAGAACCAATTTACTGGGCAGATGCGTGTGTTGTTGTATACGATATAACCTGTAAAAAAAGTCTACAACATGCTGTGGAACTACTACAAAAAGTTCATCAACTTCGAACTCAAAATCAAATTCCAATGCTTTTACTAGGAAATAAGGCCGATTTAGAGCATCTTCGAGAGGTTTGTTTTCGTTTATTTTAACTCTGTAAAGGAGATTACTTATGCTACAATAAATTATAATATATTTGATTAAAGCTGGCAGATTGGGATCAATGCGATGATGGTGCAATTTAGTATAGCTTTTGCAAAAACACAATGTCAGTTTTAAAATAGACCGGTTCAATACGTATAAATTTGGACAGTAATAATATTAGCGAATGTGAATGAAATAAATATTCTCATTAATGCGTTTCATATGCGCATGATGAAAGATGGTAAGGTCTTTGCCAAGTTTGTTTTGACTTCTGTTACGTAAAAATGTGTAACCTTAAATATGTAAATTATTTTACGCCTCTAACTTAAATTTTCTGCGATAATAAACTGAAGTTGTAAAAAGAGTTTCATTTCCCAAACTATTAACGTTAAGTAAAAATTTGATAAACAGAACTCATTAAAATCTGCGTGAACAAAATTAATGTCCGGAAATAAGAATAAACAGAATACATAAATGTAATGGACAAAGTTTTACATAACTTTTGAATTTGAAATCTGTAACGTAGAATGTATTTCCTCATCAAAATTGTCTAGCAACAAAAAGAAATGAAGCGTCGCTAGTCGAGCGCGAATATTCATTTCCTAACCAAACAAAATTACTGAAATTCCAAGTTTTAGAAAAAAGAAAAGCTAAGCCCGTCTCGTTATTGGTTATATCGGCAAGTATTTCTGGAAGTGCGTTGACCTCCTCCAGATACTTCTGTGTTGCTAATCTCCAGCTTTTACTTTATCGACGGACATGGCTGTCGCCTGTAATTTCCATTTATGCTGATTAATTATAATGCAAATCGTGCTTAATTCAATTGTTAACTTAATTAATTATTTTTTGTTACAGGTTGAAGAGATAGAAGGTAGAACACTCGCAGTACAACACGGCTGTCAATTTTACGAAGTTTCAGTAGCAGAAAATAGTTCTTTAATATACAGCGCGTTCGATATTCTTTTAAGCGAGTGTCGATCTGTGTTAACTAGTCAAAAGACGAGAAAATTTTCAGTTTCAAAGATGATAGGCACTTTAATAGGAACCAACAACGGTAAAGTAACATCAAATACAAATCAAGGCGGAACTGTCGTTGTCTGTCAAAAGTCTGATTTATATAAGTCAAGAGTTTTGAAAAGAAGGCATAACTTTACTGCAACAGCATCTCTGTGACTAATCGAAAATGAGGAGCAACCTGGAACTCTTCTTTGTTTTATTGACTTCCTTTACAAGAAGTCATGTTTGTACAACTAAAAGATTGAGCCGGTGGATTTGAAAGATCGCGTCGTTGTTAAAGGCGCTTTGTTTATGAATTGGTGTTTCTCAGTTTTATGAGGGGCAAAAGAGTTGTCAATTAGGAAAATTAATATTTTTAAAAAATTATTTCCTGGAGACTTATTAGCATTGAACCAACTTGATTTATAATAATGGCATATCAAACGTGTTTTTTTTTGTTAAAAATACACGTAGCGGCATTAATTGTGTTGAAATTTAATTGTAATTTGTCCAAATGTTGTTAATTGATAAGTATGCGAGTTATTCATAAATATTTATAAAATGAGACCAAATATTTGTGCCGTGCATTATAAGATTATTTATTAATGTTCACGTAACTTTTTGATACCTTTTTATTCATCTTATGACTAATACTTTTTATTTTGTAGTTTATTTATTATACATGTGCACATAATTTCTTTTATCTATCAAGAACATACTTGTAAGCAAACAAACTCGTATGCCCAATTCTTTATTTTCACTTTTTTATTGTCAATTAATTAGACTGATCTTTACCAAAAATAAAATATAGAATTTTGCATACGGGGTACATACCATGGTTCATTTTTCGGTTAGTTGTTGATTAGTCTTTTAATAAAAAAATTTTGAAATGATTCACCAAAAGAGTATTTCTTGAGGTGTTGATTTATAGAACTTTTTATACAATGTTTAAAATAAGGAATGTGTGTGCTAATATGGCTGTGATAAGCAACGTATGTTTTTTTTGCAATATACTTGTAAACTGTCATTATTGTACAGTTGTTGGTGTTATGTATGAAAACCTTTATTTAAGTAATTTAAATAAAATTTCTTTAACAACATTATAAATGTCGTTTTAATATAAAATTTACCAATAAGCCAAAGTATACTTGTAATTGCAAGGGCCGTAATCTATTAACCAATAAGTAAAATTAACATTATTACCGAATTCATCCAAACATTTTGAGATTTGCTTCAATGATCTTTAATATGAGTTCACATTACAGGAGTGAAGTTAGCCCCCAACTTTCGAAATTTTCCCTTTTTTCAATTGTAATCGTTTGTTGGTCGTTTGTCGGTGTTTGTTGGCTATTTTTGAACGTTTGTTGGTTTCTCATATTTATAATAATCACGATTATAATTTGGGTGTTCACCTAAAGGCGAAATAAATGGTTTGAAAGCATAGTTTGGTTCATGATGTTAATCATATCGATATTAATACAAATATGGACACAGTTATACATGTGTTATAGTAAAAGAGGATATGGTGGTAAATGTGCGCATTTATCGAGAGCAAGACTAATCTTTACATTCACTGCATTGCAATCAAAATTAAAATTAATGCATGTTAAAGTGAATTCATTCGAAACAAGAATAGCAATTCGGTGTAGTGTGTATGGGTGATGTGCAATATAACAATATTTTTATAGAGCATAGCATAACCTAAAAATGTATCGATTTAATTACATGCCGATATTTAGTGCTTATCTACCGAAATATTTCACTCAAGAGTAGAAAATCTTCTAAGACAAACCCTCTGCTGCATCAACACATATTCAATTCAACAAATATAATATGTTGATGTAGGTTATATAACAAGTGTTTCTACCACTACAAAAGCTTTTGGAACATTTTGTATTCTTGATAGGTGTCATGATAGAGCCTTCTAGATTCCCAAAATCGTGTTCAACTATAGTTGTGTGATTTACACATGGACTGGGTAGATTGAGTGTTTCCATTCGATATAAATTATTTGAACATTTGCGAACTTCAACAGCACTAGGAAAATCGTGCACACTTTTTTACCAACAGTTCCCAGCACTATCAAAAGCATCAATTCTTGTAAACGTAATTTTGTCAACAACTTGCATCGCTACAATTTTAAGATATATTTTTCTTAACAGGGCAGCTCATTTTTGTAGGACCAATTTATTTGCACCAAGATTAATAAATGATTTTAAAAATGAGAAAATTTCACAATTCTGTTGGTTAATGAAATTTGTACAATAAGTATTGTCTAATGAAGCGCACAATATAATTTGATACAAAAAAATTCATGTTTTCGAATCCAAGCACGCCAGAAATATTTCCATTTGGTAAGAAATATGTTTTATGTACTACACCAAGATTCGCATTCTGCAAAGATATTTCAGAGAACGATTGAAAATATTTACTCGTGTTCTTCTTAGGTGGAACCTAAAATGAGTAACGTATATATTTAGAAATGACGTGTAGTTTTATTCACCAATACATTTTTTTGTTGCTTCTGAAAATGTCATTGCCCACATAAATGCAAAATAAAGCATCTTGGATTCAATATTGAATCAATTCACATAATTTCAGTTTCTAGTAATTCTGTACAGATCTCAATGCCTACATTGATCAATACGAATACGCGCAAATGTTTATACTGCGGTGAAATTGATCTCAGTAACTTTTGTTAAAGTGTAGGAATACTTTTTCCGGAACCACGACTAACCCATTACGATAAGTGTGTTGACACATTATGTCCAACTTAATTCTATTCTATATAGTTGTCTGATGTTTGAAAACGGTTTCAGGAGCTCAATACAAAAAAGAGAGCTCGAAAAAGAAGAGTTAGCCAAAAAGACAAGTGGCTCACTGATAAAATTTTTAATCTCAGAAAAGTCAGAAGAGGCAACAGAGATTACATTACTAGATCACAATGACGAGACAAACGAGCCACAGGAAGGACCATCTTCATTAAACAAAATTCTGAAGGAACTTGATGTAACCGAGCAGGCAAACCCTGTAAGAGATGAGTGTGTGGTCAAGAACAAGTCAGAAGACCAGTGTTCGTTGGAAGAAGTAAACATGCATAAAGACAATACTTATGAGGATCTTGGCCATTGACCTTCCGTACTAAAGTTAAATTATATTCAGTAGAATTAGGCTTTTCCCAACTTACAGAAACTTTCCGTTGGACAAAGGTTGGAGAAATTTTTCATGTGCATATTATAAAAAAAGATTAAGTAACGGGGAAACAATTTCAATACCTTAACAAACCAGTATGCTATTGAACTGTAACTGGCCTGTAGTGTCCTAAAGACATAGCTCTCTTACTTCTTCACTTTTCATTGGTTTATAAAATCAAATAACTAGCAAAGCTCTTATTAGATTTATTTTCACTTACATTTTTAATTTAACATGATGTAATTAATTCACCATTTACTTAGGTACACTTGAAACAAATTACTTTTTAGTAGGATGTTCACCGAATACCGTCACAACACTGCTTGGAAGTTCTAGATATTTTTGATGGACAAATTTGACATCGTTGGTTTCTTTTGATAGGTAATTATGCTAGTTGAACTGCGGCTCGCTGCTGACTTGTCCTCACAATATGCTCTATTGCTGCGGTAGGGTATCTTGTAATGTGAGGCTTTACCAATTCGGTTGCAATTTATCTAAAACAGATTTTTGTGTGAGAGTAGGGTTTTCGCTTATCCAAGTAGGGTACATATTATCAGTGCTGCAATTCCCACAATATCAATAATATTCATGAAAAATGCTACTGGAAACCTATTCGTTTTACGTCGGACCATTTGATCTAGAGTATCCACGCCACCTTTCCTATCGTTATAGTATAAATTTATCTCTGATTTATCTTTCTCACTATCTACTTTGGTAGTATAGTGCGTAGTAGAAAGGGAAAAAGTCATATTTGTAGCACAAAATCTCGGGTTGAATCTCAAACCACTACTGATTCGCTAAATGGGAAATTGATAAATCAGGAAAAAGATGGATGGGTATTATACTGTACGGCCACAATTTAAGTTTTAGCGGTAAAAATAATAATTTGCACGGGCAACAAAATGGAATTTTTTTAAAATTAGTTGAAGCAATTTCACAGTATAATGATACTATATTAGATCATATCGCTAGAACTAACAGAAATCGAACAGTTGTGCTGCACTATATGGGTGTTCATTATCAAAATGACGTTATTTCCCTTTTGAGACAGAAGATAAGACACGAAGTAATAAACCTGCTGAAAGAGAGTAAATAATATTCCATTATTTTGGACTCCACTAGGACCAACGTATCGTTGTGGTAAGATTTGTTCTGTTAAATAATGAATCACAGCAAACTGAAATTAGGGCGCACTTTTTAGGAAACATTTCAATATCTGATTCAACAGGTTTTATCTGTAACTGGATAGAAAGACTGTTATTATTATTGTTTGTATTTGTTTGTTGAACTGTATTATGTTGAGTAGGTGTTGTTTTGATGTGTAATGTTGTGTAACGTGTGGTAAATTGTGTTAACATGTAAAAGTTAAATTTATCAATACTGTTAGCTATACTTATGCCGGCAACCTACTCATCACCGTTCCGGAGGTGTTTACCTGAAAAGGGCAAACATCTCCTCACCATATGTGAAAGTTGCTCGCCACAGGTCAGTCGCAGTTTGTGTCGAAGCTAAAGCCCTTTGAATGACAGGCAGGACCTGTCATATCTAACCTTCGGGGAGGCCTAGAATAGCTTCAAATCCTAGGGCGGGTGAAGCAGGCTGCGACTATCGCCGCATTCGTTACTTCAGCCATCTCGCTACCGCTCGCCATCACTTTGGCGTAACTAACGCCGGCGGTGTCCCCCTCTGTCGGTGTTGAGGTGGAGTTTAGGTCTTCCGTGGCGGGATACTCACTGGAGTGGCGGTGTTCTGCATACTTGATACAGTATGCCGCCGCTTTACAGCAAAGCTATGCATGACGGAATCCCTGGCACCGGTGGCACTGCTTGATGCCTAGTCTCCGCCTCAAGTCTTCAATGGAGATACGTAGGCCAGCCACGTGCTCCACCTGCCGGATCTTCTTAAGGTCCTCTTTTGTTGGTACAGCAGAAGAGGGATCGGTCTGACTTGTTCCTTCATTCTGAAACAAGAGCTCATATCAATACCATGGTCTCGTAATTTAGAGATAACGTCGACCTCGGAGATTTCTACGTGTATTTCCTACCGAACCGCCTTGAACGGACGTTCCCTCTTTGCATGATATGTATGGTACTGCGTATCATCCCTATCAATATGCCGAATTAGCCTGTCACGGTTCTTGTCGGTGGCAGACGGTATCCCTCGGAGATTGCCTTAACACGCATGAAGGCATAACCCAGTTCTCTCTCACGAAGGATTACTGGCGGCATCCACTCCAGGGCGGCGAAAAACTCTACGTCTGAGCGGTCACTCATGTCAACAAGGTCCCCGAACGCGTTGGTAACGGTTGTGAGCGTGGGTCCTGCGATCACTCTATGGTTTGGCTTCTTCCTCTGGAGGTGGAACCTGTCGGACGGTGGCGACTCTTCTGCTGCAGTGACGGTCTATGTTGCTTCCGGAAGCGCTGTAGCAGCAATCTCTTCTTTCATTTTCTTGTCTTTCTTCTTTTTCTTCTTAGAGCTGTCTTTCACGTAGCAGGAGGGCACGAACTGGAGTGGCTCATCCATCGACACGACATCATCGTGGAGGGGGGGAGGGTCCACTTGCCCTCGTAACAGCTCCGAAGAGTGTACGTGTGTCGCTGCTGGTATGGAGGTTGTCTACCCGGCATCGGTAAAACGACGCTGATGGAAGAACGTAGCGGACGACTGAGCTTTCAACAATGTACGCTAACAATGTCAACCCACGATGTTCACTGCTTTGAGTGCACACAGGGAATGCAGAAGATGAAATCCCCACTTTAATATTAAAATCCCTTTCGAAAACTAGGTGGGAAAGCAGAAACGATGCACTAAAAGTTCTAAAGGACAATTTAGATAAAATATATGATGCTTTATGTACGCTCTATTCCGATAATACTAGAGATTCTTATACAAAAAATGTTCAAATTAAATCTTTTAAGTTCATAAGTTCCATAGTAATATGGTATAACGTTTTAGTCAAAACCAACGTGGTAAGCAAACTAATGCAGCAAATAAGTGCTGCTTTAACAAATATTATGTTATTACTGCAACAAACTGAGGTATATTCACATGATATTGGATCAGATAAGGGATTCAATAATATTTTAGAAGAGGCAAAGGTATTGCTCAGAATATCGATGCGACCCTTCACTTTCACCACTTAAAGCTATTAAAGCTTGAACAAAAAACAATCATTTGATTATGGGAGTAAGGATGAGATTTATTTAACTTTAATTTATGACTTAAATAATTTCCTTAAAATAGATTATACAAATAGGTCTTTAAAACGTAAATCTACAGAGAACATATTATTTGATCCATCTAAAAATTAAAAAATGTTAAAGATTTATGCGATAATTTATATTTCCCTGAAATTAATGCATTAAACGTTATTCAATCTGTTTCCAAATTTAGTAATTGCTTTAAATCTTTTTAACATTATCGGTCACAATTGCCAGTGGCGAGAGGAGTTTTTTGAAACTTAAAATAATAAAAAAATTATTTGCGATCAGGGTCTAGAAAGGTAATCAGAGACCTATCCATTACTAATATAGGAAAGACAATTTCGGAAGATATAAATGTATCCGATATTATGTCACAAATTGCTTTAAAAGAAGTAAGGAAAGCAACACTTGTTTAAAATTTCATAATAAGGATGTATTAACAAATATGTCTTAATTAGTATAAAATTCATGTTAATTTATGATAAGTTGCTTATTATTTTTCCGAAATCCAATTTACTTTTTTCACATTTACTGTTTTTTAGGTAAAATCACTTAATAAAAATTATGGTTAACCAGAAGGAGGCGGAAAAATTATTTCCACATACTGGCAGAAGATACCTTGTGAACGGCGTTGTGTACAAACTCACCTTTAAAAGCTACTAGTTGTCATTAGTAGCATTTGTATGTGTGACAGAAATTTGGCAGTTAGTAAATCTTCGTCCTATGTAGCTGGAACAAACTTATTGTTACCGATGGCTCTTTTACAATACCGTAGAACGATTGTGATTGGGACTTTTTTACCCAGCACTATCTAGCAAGTACAACCCATTAGCTAGCCAAGTAATTAGGTCACTTGGGATGCGTGGTCAAAAGAATTATGGTTTGAACTGGACTAGTATAAATATTGGTAAACATAAACCTTTTTAATAGTTATAGCATACGCCATGAATTTTCTAATAACCAACCATAAAATTCAAGAAGAGTAAAGGAAGGGTCTGAAAGAGAAAATTTTAATTAGTACATATACGACAAGAAATTAAATATCCAATAATTAATGTATTTATGTGATAAACATAAAAAAAATGAGATTTTCAGTTACTCAAATTATTGTTTTACTTTATAATACACAAAGTAATTTAAACAGTAGATTTCCACCACGAATATTAATTTAGAAAGCGGGACATCAAAAATTTATTGCCGAAATTTTAATTCTGCAGGAAGCAGTAACACATCAAAGCAATTTTTTATTTGTAAACGTAATTGTTTACTCAACGCAAGAGATGTAAATGAAACTAAAACGTAGATCGGGTTTACGTATAATGTACTAAAATCTTAGTAATTTTATTTCAAACAAACCTATACGTATGTAAATCTGTGTTAATAGCAAAGAAAAATAAATATTCGCGGCACAGGGTCTCTGTCCTAAAGAAAAGACAAATAGAATTTACATTAAGGTTCTTCATACTTAACCCTAACTGAGTTGAGACACCAAAGACAATTATAGATTCCAAGATCCAAAAGTCATTGTTATATTTTGTCAATGTAAACTGAGAGGCAAAGAAAGTGAGTAAACAATGATTAACAGTTATTATATACAAATTACGGACATACATAGGTATAGAGTACATAAGTAAGCGTATTGGTGGATTAACAATCATGAGAAACCAGAAAAGGACCAAGGTGAACTTAAGGTTAAAATAACCGCCGACCACCATCAATTTATGGAACGTTCAGTTGAATATTATCCTAAAATTTCTCTTAATACTAAGACAAAAAATACGAAAAGTGTTTACAGTTAATGTTACTTAGGAATGCATTCGGTAGAATCTGGATGAACTTATGTTCACTTTGAAGGCCTTTCATTGATAATCCAAAAACAAATGATTTAGAAGTAAAAACAAGCATACGAAATTACGATGGAATATTGTTAGAAGGTCAGACACAAAATATATCTACCATCTACAAGGACTGTTTTCGAGGAGTTTGAAGCGAAAGAATTTGTGAGTCAGTTCTTACTAAGAGCGAAAACATTTACCAAACTGGTGTTATTGATAATACTGCATCCCACTCCAGTATTAAAGAGGATTTGTTATTTGAAACTTCGTTAATCGTTTCAATTAACTATGATGTTATTCAATGAGTGCATAATTCAATAAAACGTGGTTTTATTTATTGCCATTTTGTAAATGGGTGATATGATTTTCACAAATGTCATTTTGACTCTGATTAGCGCCAATTTGAACTTGAAAAGGAATAGAATTGAACAGGCACGAATAATTAAATAGTTTAACTGAAATCACTACATTCAATATTATAGCTACACGTTTGAACTTGTGGAAACAGGCGGTAGATTAGTTGAGTTGATTGACCTATTTACCCACAGTTTTTGCTTTCATAGCGCGACGTTTCGGAAGTGGTCTCTACCTCTGTCATCAGGCTTACTCCTGAGAAGGACTGTTCTCGCACTTAAATCGAATTCACGTGATATGATTTTTTCCCAAACGCTTGACTACTCCCAGATTCAAACTTGCTACTTTTCACTTACATGTTTGATACCTTTATAGCTGAGCCACTGAGTAATGCAATATATATTTTTGGAACCTATTACGCTCTTCGCGCGTTATTGAAATCCATATGGGTTTCATTTCCACACTAGCTTGACTTATTGGATTTTCTGCAATCGCCATCCAAAACTCTTGTTTGGGCGATGGGTTCCCCACTATCACCAAAAGTGAGCATATACATGGAAGACTTTGAACACAAAGCGATACCTGAATTCACGGAAAAGCGAAGGATGTGGCTTAGACACGTGAACGATACTTTCATAGTTTGGCAACACGGCAAACATAAGCTAGATAAATTCCTAGATCATCTAAATAGCCGCGCAATGAAATTGGTGCCGGAACAAAAACTGCCATCTCTAGACGTATTTGTGCACAGGAGTGACAACACTTTCACGACAAGTTAGGCCTAGCATGATGCTTGCACGGTAGAGCGAAAACAGTATGCTCAAAACAAGCGGACCTGAACAAAGAAAGAGAATATATCGCTAAAACACTTAAAGGAAATGGCTACCCTGATCTAACACCTAACCTAAACAGGGAAAGGGTAACCGAAAAAGAAGAACGTAAATATTAAGAGATAATACAAGGCACCTTAGACCAAGTACGAAGGATATGTA